>CM057818.1:45264327-45326827 GCA_030067965.1 Latrodectus elegans | reverse complement strand
TTGATTCGTTTATGCAGTATCTAATTTGTCTTTATTTAAGTGAAGTCTTTCTATCATATTCCATTGAACGAAAAAGTGTCTACTTTACTAAAAAAGGGAATATATATAACTGCATGTTTATTTAAACAAATTGGATAAAATTGATTTTGAATCCCAGGCAAGTGTTTGAATTTAAAATAAATATTCATTAATATTTACATTTTAAGATAATAAAAATATCTTATACAATATCATTTACAAATTATATATAGGAATATCATTTACAAATTCAATTAATAAAAACCATATTTAATGAAATGTATACTTATTGAAATGAATACTGTTTTCCTAGGAAATAATGAAAATATACTTTTAATTTAATGAAATGTATATTTATATTAAATTAAAAGTATATTTTCATTATTTTTTATAAAAACAATATCAAATTTAAATGCATATTTTGCCATGTATGTGATTCAATTTGTTTTGCTTAAATTTAACCAATATAATTTTATGTATTCATATAAAATTATGAATATCAGTTGCTATAAGTCAAAGCACATACTTTCATCAATCAGTGAATAATAGTATGGTTAATGATAATTTAATTGAATAATGAAAAATTTTGCGAATTTTTATATGTTAAGTTAGTTTTAAATGGCACTTTAAGTTAAAGAAATGATAATTCTTCCAACACAAAAATACAACTAAGTACACCATTTTTCCACACATGCACACGCACGCACACACGCACGCACGCACACACGCACGCACACACGCACGCACACACGCACGCACACACACACACGCACGCACGCACGCACACACACACACACACGCACGCACACACACGCACGCGCACGCACGCACACACACACACACACACACGCACACACACACACACACACACACACACACGCACACACACACACACACAAGAATTAGTTTTCATGATAAATTTAAAGTATATACATCCTTTTTTTAAGCCTTATAAGAAACAATTGTTACAATATTTTAATTCTATAAGTTATACTGATATTAGCATTTCATGTTTGTAACAAGATCTGTATGTACGACATTGGATATAATATGGGATTTGCTCATAAATGACTTCATTTAGCAAATATTTAAAGAAACATTGAGATGAAATAAATTTATTTACAGTTTTGTTGAAACTAAGCGACAAGTGGGAGGATGTAAATGTGTGAAAACATTTTTATTCTCTATTAAATCATATTATTTGATTACATATCTTTCAAATAATCGTAAAGCAAAAAATTGAAAAAAAAAATAATCGTACCTTTTATAAGAAAAATTTTAATAGTGTTCTAAGCATTATTGAAGTTTTAATATATAACTAAAATAAATAAAGGGAATTTTATATAATAGCGATAACGGGATAAGCTATATTAGATAGGTATTTTCCATGTATGTTTGTCAACAATTTTGATAGTGGGTTCTAAAAAAATTATGAATAATTTTTTATTATTATTTCGTAATTTTTAGTGTTTTTGGTGACGTTGTATTGCGGTTTGGAGAATAAAAGTCTCATGAAATATCAGCCTCATCATTTGACCCAAATTCAAAATTTAAAAGCAGTTGATTCTGTTAAGCTGATTTAAATCGTATAAATATGCAGCGAATGATAATTTCAATAAGAGAAACAAATTGAAAATTAGACGTGTTTTCCAAATTTATATTTTCCCACTATTTCTGCGAATTTATTTATTTAAATCAAAATATTTTATCCCCCTTTTATAAATATATTTTATATAATACATTATCTGAGTACATGTGGAATAATTTTTACAGTACGAGGAATTTTGCTGTAAGCCTTTTTACAACGAAATTATCAAATTCTCAATAGCAAACCTTTCGCTGTGTTTAGATCCTATTTTATATTAAAAAACAATCCATACACGCATTTATAAAATCATTAAAAGGAAGCAGCTATAACTTTGTATGCAAATTATTTTTATAAAGTTAGAATAATGTGATTTTACTCGGTAAAATTTTTACTTTCTCAACAATAACTGTAGCACATTAATCTGATAAAGCCATTTAGTGCCTATAGCCCAAATAGCACAACCTAGTACTTTATACAGCTGTCTGGGTATTATATATATATATTATATACATATACAAAACCTCTTTAAAAATAAAAGGAATACGGAACACACTTTCCACTATTTAATATTCTATTGTCTAGGCAGCCCCAAATCTCCTCCACCAATCCAGTGGTGATAGATCCGAAACGGTAAGTATTCTTGACGTTGTGGTCATCGCATTGATGTTGATTAATTAGGCGTTCAGGTAAATGAGCCAACAAGATGTGTCCTAGATTGCGATGATGCAATCGAGGATTTTAGCTCCTGAGAGCTTTTCCGATTGGTTCCCAGCCATCTAAATAATCACATGACAAGAGTACTTCAAATGGATGATGCTATGTTTTAAACACTTATTTTCATAAACTGTCAAGACAAAAATCAGTTTTCTTAATAAGTGCATCATTAACTTGGAATTTTTTTTTTCAATTCTTTGCTTTACGATTATTTGAACAGTTTGTAATGAAATAAAATTAATAAAATAAATTATGTTTTATATATTAATTGTGAGGCAATTTCTTTGTAAATGAGAATAATTAGTTCATTAAAAATTCCTGTAAAGCAAAATAATATTTTGATTAGTATGAATAACTATTTTGATTTAAAATATGTATTTTGTCTAATTAAAATATATTTTAGCGTATGATAAAATAGAATAAGTTAAAGTGATCAAGATAATAAAGAAATTAACAATGAAAAAAGATCAGATTAAGCATTGTTATATTGTTAGAAACATTGTATTTGAAATTGTGTTTTCAGTTGAACTCATGGTTTTTGAAATTATAAAATACGTTTCATTATCACTCTAATTCAACTTTCTAAAATTATAATATACAAATAAATCAATAAGCTGCTAATACATTTGAAAATATACTTTATTGGTAAGAAAGAAAGTGCATCATGTCATAAAATTTATATTTTTAACAAAATTTATATTTTTAACTTCTTAGATAGAAATAAAGTTAAAAAACTTTTTTTAAATAATAAAACTGTTTTTGTATTGACTGAAAGTTTCTCGGAAACAACAATGAGATTGACAGATATCTATATGAAGGAAGAATTTTGTAAAAATTATCACATTACTTATTAACCCAAGATAGGACATAATGATAATTTAACGCGATTAAAGGACACAGATTGTTTCCAAAAAAATTTAATATTAACATATTTCATGCCTAATAATTTATGTACTGCAATGGCAAATTTAACGTTTTTTTTTTTTTTTTTTTTTTTTTTTTTTTTTTTTTTTTATCACAGAATACGGGAAAAGAGATAACAAGAGTGTTGTCTTGCAATCAAGAAGAAAATCTTATGTAATTCAAATTTTGTGAAACTAATAAAAATAAGTAGTAGCTTATAATAAAAAATATCAAACTTGTAACTATTAAAATCTTATACTGCTAAGTTAAATTTATGAAAAATATTTAATTTGTAGCTAAAATACATTAATTATTAGTATGTAAAAAGTGTTTTAAAATTTCATAAAAGCCCTGATATCACAAATGTTGAAAACTAAATCGTATTAAAACTTCAAAAATTCATATCTTATCATAGTAAAATAAAATAAGCACATCTTTAGCTGAATATTATTTTCTCTTTAAAATTTTCACTTGTTAAATTATTCCAAACGAAATAATGTTTTAAAGTTAAACTGCAATAAATACAATGGAAATGAAATTATATTTCGTACATTTTTTTGTATATAGTTATGATTGGGAATTAGATATAGTTATTGTTAGAAAATTCTTAGTTACGGCACATTTGGATATATATATAAGTTGCTTATAATATTTCATGAATTAATAAGACAAGAATCTACTATTTAGGAAAATAAATTTTGTAAAATACTGAGAAATACTCAAGTGCTAAACTACATGATTGGAGTCATGTGTTTATATAACTTTATAATTATATGAAATACTAAATATCTTTATAATATTTTCATAAATACTCAAATATGGGCCTCAATGATACGAAAAATGATACAATGATACGTATGATGTCAATGTTTCAATGATACTCACAGATACGATAAGAAAACATTTATTAATGACTAACATTATTTTATTTCTTTTATTTCAAGAAATAATTTATTCCTTTTTTCCTTCCGATATTTAAAAAAAGTGTAGAATATTAATCCTGACAATAAATTATTTACCTGCCATATTTAATCACTGTATGTCATTTTATCACAACATTCCAGTTCAAGAAAACTATTTACATGCGTAAAAGATTTTCTTAAAGGCGAAAAAATAAAAAAACATAACACTTAATGCAAGTATTGTATCGAAGGAAATATTTCGTGAGATTTTTCTCTCAAGCTGTAGAAAAGTTGTCTGACATCACAGACAACGAACAAATTTATAACAATCTGCTGAAAATGTAAAGCTTCAAAAATTGGCGAGGAAAGATGAAAATCCCATAGACACGAAAACATAAAACACATACAACTCTTTCACAACATAAATTCCTTCCATTTTCAAAAATAAAGCACTCTGCTCAAATTGGAGATTTCAGGGTAGATGGTAGGGAGAACAGCCTCCCTCCCCCTAAAAAATAGCAAAACGGGTCTACCATCTAAAAATGATTGTCGCCTATGGAAAAGAAGAAGTAAAATAAATAAAATCTAGGGATTTAGAGGGTCGAGGGACTCATAATAATCATAAAAAAGAACTGTTCCAGAACATATCCCCAGTGACCACTGGGACATCTAAAACTCACTATCCTCTTCACTGGGGAGGGAGGAGAAGTCCGGAAAAATCTTCTATAATAAAAAAAAGGCGAGAACACCCCTTCCCCCATTTGCTATCCCCTCAGAAACATCTGATCCGGTATGTCGCTTGGCTATCTTCCCAAATCCTTGGCGATTTACAGCTTGTCGCCAAATGAGATTTATGTTTCTATTCGTTTCCTGAGATTCTGAGGGAATTTTTATTGATAGGAAGTTCGGAGTTTTGGATTTCCATTTTCATTGGATGCGAGAGAGTGAAAAAGAAGCGGAAGTGGCAGAGCACTCTGCGTTTGCAAATGTATAAAGCAAGTGAACATGATGTGAATCACTGTAGACTTTTGTCAAAGATTTCACGTTATTTCTTTGCACCCCAACAGCTAGAAATAAAATAATTCCCTTCATGCAAGCTTTAATAAAATCAAATTCTGTAGAATTTTAGCTGCGTAGCTTAAGCATGTATTCCATTAAACTCTATAATATAGCTAGGCTTTCTTACTTTGAAAATGATTCAATATATAGGAAAATAAATAAAACGGCATTTTTACTGAAGTTGTACAAACATTCAACAAAGTTGCAAATATTTTATAGCATTTGTTTATTCAAATTTCCAAAAATGCATCTTTAAAATTAGGGATTTAAATAAAATTCTTGGAACTTATTTGTTAACAAAATATTCAGACATATTATATAGCAATAACTCAATCAAATCTCGTAGTATCAAATAATGAAAAATCATACATAGTACAGAATTTACATTTAAACCAGCCAAAATTTGTCCATAATAAGTATTTCTTCAAAATATATTTGGAATAACACTTAAACTGTGATTAACCTGAATAGTTGGAAGAATTAATAGTTTCAATATATGAATACATTTGACAAAGAAATTTAATATGTATGTATATATATATATATATATATATATATATATATATATATAGCAGCTAAAGAAAGATTTGCCAATATAAATAAAATAAAACATGAAAAATATTGAAACCAGAAATATAAAAGTGAAAAAATACTAAAATAAACGGTACAAATGACAAGAAGAAGGCATAGGGACCACGTCTTCATCATGAGAGACATAGCCAGCTATGAAAATGAACACTTTTTTCTGACGTGCTCGAAGGACATACGTCTAAATATCTTCGAACAATTCCCTTTAAGAGTGTTCGTATTAAAAGAACATAGTTAAAAAAATTATAATAAATATATATGCAGAAAAGTAAAAATATTCAAAATAGATTAAACATACATACATACAGTAAAAAAAAATACATAATACCTAGGTCAGTAAATCAGATTGAATTTATATATTAATACGAACACTCTTCGGGGGAATTGCTCAAAGATATTTATCTCAAAGAAATTATTTACAATTCATTTTGAACGTATTATATTTATTGAAATAAGGAAGAATTAATTTTAACTTTTTGTTAGCTATATATATATTTTTTATAACTTTAAAAAAATGATAATATAATTTTTCGTTTTATTAATATTTTTCACATTTAAATATAAATAGATAACAGATTTACTATATTATAAATTATTTTTCGTTGTTTTAATATCTTCATATTTTAAAATTATTTCTCATAATCC
Source organism: Latrodectus elegans (assembly GCA_030067965.1). Classification (NCBI taxonomy): domain Eukaryota; kingdom Metazoa; phylum Arthropoda; class Arachnida; order Araneae; family Theridiidae; genus Latrodectus; species Latrodectus elegans. The sequence continues at coordinate 45,320,410 of CM057818.1, read as the reverse complement.
ATTTGTGTGTATGCAGACTGATTACAAATTTATAATTTATTTACAAATCATGCTGTTACCTGAACAAAAATGGTTTTAATCAAATACTATAATTTATTTTTAAATTAGAATAATATTTATTTACCATGTTTTAAAAATAAATACATAAAATATGAATTTTTTTTATAGAAAATAGCATTTTTACAAAATTAAAGATTTTGTTTTACCAATATTTTTTTAAACATTTCAATCGGCTTTTTTTTAGAGAATCCATTAAAAAACTAGGAAGTAATTGAAACAGGAAAAAATCTCTTTACCTACATTACTAAATATTCCATGGTTCCCCATTTTATTTCACAATTAAAAGGAACGAAAACATCTGGAGAAGAAAAAGAAATGATAAAAATTGCGAAACTTGAGTGGCAAGGTGAAGATTTTTAAAGAAAGTCTGGAAACATACAGAAGATCGAGTTACAAATAAAAAAGAATTTCCTAGCGAGCTTTAATTAAGCTTTGGAGAAAAAAAGTTAATAATTGTCTTGGGAACTCACACATTTTTACAAAAGTTTAATAAAGGACAAAATAATTTCATAAAATTGCTTAAAATCGGTGTCTAAGAAACACTAAGTCATTTTTATCCTTATTAAAATTATTCTATCCTGAGCAAAATGCATATATATTTTCAAAATATCTTACACTGCAAAAAATACTTCAAGAAACCAAAATATGCATAGAAGTTTGAGTATGATTTTATTCCATGATTTAAAAATTCGATAGTTTAAAAATTTCATACTAAAAGGGCTCCGTACTAATCATTATTTAATGCATAAGTTAAATTGAAAAAAAAATGTTTTTTCGATTAAAAATGTTTGCATGCAAAATTTTTAAAATTTACATGTAAATAATGATTTTAATCAAACATATACTAATATATCTGTAATTCCTTTCCAATCCAGAATCGAATTGCTTTTATTCCTATTTCTATATTTGATAAGCATTATTTTGGTGGCGCAAATTTAGTATTATTTCTCTCAGTCAACTAAACCAAACAAGATTGTCATATAATATCCAGTTATGGCTACAGTATATACATTCTCACATTAAATGTCTCAGAGGTTAAATATTATTCATCTGCCACAAACAGAAAACTCAAAAATATCTCTCAACTCTCTTCACAGAAAAATGTAAAAGAATAAAGCTTTAAAGCAGTTTCATTTATCATTGTCTTAGAGTTTAACCACAAACATTGAACAACATGGTATTAGCATCGAGGCTACCGTCCTTCAAGTGTTCTTCAAACTCTTGGAGAACTAATTTCAACTAACATAATTAGTTCAACACTAAGTGGTTAAGAACAATCTTCTCTAAAATGAAATTTTAAACTTTTTGAGCAAATGTATGAAATATTCAGTGTTTCATTCATTACTGTTACTTAAATGAGCTTCAATTGGAGAAATTTTAATCTGTGCAATTGAGATAGTTATTCAAGCATTTACGAATATTTTCTTTTTCGAAAAGCTGTTATTGTAAAAAAAATTTTCTCCTGAGAAACATATTTGATATTTAAATCCAACTAATCTTGTTAAAGATTTAATCATTTACACATCTGACTAAAATATGCATTGATGTTAAATATATAGTTTTTTATATGAAAAATTATTTCATATATCAGTGAAAATCTGACACGAAATCTTTAGGAAGCACCAAAATGGAAATGGTCCACTAAGACAAATTGCATGCAAAATGATATCAATTTCTGGAATATATGTATATATATATATATATATATATATATGAATGTGTGTGTAATTAAATATGCACAGTATGCCAACTGAAGTTAATTGTTACATTTTAATTAGTTCGGAAATGCCAATGCTGTATTCCAAAATAAAAGGTATAAGTTTAGTAAAATAACAGTGCCATACTGAATAAAGCCACCATAAGCGCCACCTAGTAGAACACTACGGAGTAAGTATTCCTACCTCAATAAAGAAAATAATAATTTAAAACGTTATAAAATATCATCAATTTAGTACAAAAAGACACTTTGTCAATATTAATGCATGAATAGAAAGGTTTAAGAACATATTTTTTTCACGATTTTTCTACACTGTGACGCGAGAAAATTATCTAAGAAAGAAAATTTAATAATGTTATATTTTTTAAATATTTGAACTTTCTACTGTCACGTCAATGCATGTTTAGATCCTCATTTGAATGCCACATTGAACACATTTAGGCAGAAAGGGTAACACTTTAACGCACGCGTCCTTCAAGGTCCTCATATGATTGTGAAAGAATTGCATACAACTGTTGTTTCAGCTATTTTCACAAAAATTCCTTTGCAATTATGTTAGGCAAGCGTTGAAGTCAATTTACGACGCTATCAAACTCATTTATTTAATTACAGAAATCTTTGATCAGATACTATTTCGCTGAAAATATCTTATGAGCAATTACATCATCATTTTGAAACTACAGATCCTGAAGATTAAAACAAGCCGGATCCTCTACAAAATCAGCATTACTCTCTATATCAATTATAAATATAATGTACCCGTTAACGTACTGTTGAAAATTACCTTCTCAGTCTGCTTGTTATCTTAAACTGCACATCAAACGTTAACAGCAAATGACTTTTGATGTCAAATGTCAGTAAAACATTTACGATTCGCCAGCGCTCAGTAATGAGTGCTTTGCCCATTGTGCACACCATCTGTAAAAGCATCCCTTATCTATCCCCACTATATCTGCTTAGAATATTGGCTGGAATTCTGTTTAATTAGCAACGAAGTTGCATAATTCTTTGCTAGTATTGTTAGGCATCCTTATCCATTAAAATGTATTAAGCCATTGGTTGGAAGAGATAAGCATCTAATTTGCTTAAACTTTCCAATATTGGCTTTAAGAGAAGTTAAAGTGTTAATAGATCTATTCTGTGTTGCATGTCTGTTATGCGAGTGTATATGCAAGTACAGTAATATTTACCATCCTACTTCAGATTTAGTCGGCCAGATTGATATCGACTAATCACTCAGACTTTCCCCTTGAATGTTTTAGAATCATAAAAATGATTTGGTAATAAGAATGAGAAGAAATGCTTCCTGTACAAATTTTCCAATGAGTATGTCTTTTGTTCATAATCACTGTACAATATAATCATCTCAAGGTACTAAATTTAGGAATACAACATCTCATCTTTGATGATCAACACAAACAACTCCTAGAATAGGTTTCTTTTTATCTCTCTCAGTTGAACAGGAATGCCATTCCTTAAGTATAGCAGCAAGAATTATAAATACCTACTGCAAATTAATTTGAGTTGACACACCAGTATTTTACATGACCTATACATTGTTTAATCTACGTATAAAGGCAATCAAAATAAAAATGTTACATTCATGATTGAGCCTTGGTTTTTTCCACTGAGAGCCACAATTGATATTGCTAGGACATATTGCAATGATTTTTTTTTTTTTTTTTTTTTTTTTTGTACAAAAGATAGTAATTTATCTTACCATTCAAGTTTTATAATGTCACAGTGTATGAAATCATGAACATAGAAATTTGATGAAAAATGTTTGATATATGTAAACTTTTTGTGAAGGAAATTTATTTGAATATAGAAATTTACGCATTTATATATTTAATACATTTAGATAAAATATTATATCTATATAAACATTAGATGCATTTTATTGAATGTTACGTTGCAAGTCAAATTTGCTGCTAATAAAATTCACCATTTGATTTATCATTTGTCAAAAAAGTTTGAACAAATAAAATTCTTGATATAATCTTTTTCATAGATAAGTCTTTGTAGGGAGCTTCTAGGACTATTTTCTGATTGCAAAATTGTACACGGATGGTTTGCGCAAATCTATCCATTTTTTAGAGTAATCGAAAACAATGTGAAATTACATTAGTATTTAATACTTTTAATAGCTGAATTCTTTTTTTTTTTTTTTTTTTTTTTTTTTTTTTTACATATTTGGATGTAAATTTTTAACAATTTTTTTTTTTTTTTTTTTAATTGACCTTGGATTGATTGTGGGAAGTTTCATGGCACAAAGTCCTGTCAAGAAAAAAAACTGCCTTACCTAATGTTCAAAAAGTGTTTATGTAAGATCTTATAAAAAAATAATGATAAAAGTAAAAGGATTATATACAAAGTAATATAGATAACTTTCAAACCTACCTTGAACTGAAAGACAATGAGCGTACCTTTTTTATATTTTTAATGGGAAAATTAACAGACTTAAAAACTTTTAATTCTTATTTAAATAAATGTCTAAATGTAATCATCTTTTCTTTTTTATTTAATAAATTATTTTTTAAATATTTATAATTATCTTTGTTCAAAATAAACATCGCATAAGAGAAGTAAAATGTTTTGATATTGCTATAATTTCAATGCCACTATATTAATTATCAGATTAAAATTAATTTTATGTATATTTTTAATCATATTTGAAAAAATTTTCACTATCGCTTAATTTTACGATTTTGTATGAAAATGTATATTAAATTTATTTATATTTTCTGAGAACATTTATTATTGTTCAATAACATAATTCAAGTACATAATTCAGTAAATTGATTTAAAGAAATAATCAGTATATTTATATTTATCTGTATAGTTGTAGAATGATTATTCAATTAGTTTTAAAAAACAATATCTTGAAAATATATCAAAATCATAGAATTTTCTATTACTTTTTTTAGTCACATCTATTGGAAACAGTCAATATTGTTTGATAACACTTCTTAAGGTAGATTTATGTTACACCTCAACAAGGTTTATTTATAATTATTCACATATATTTAAATAATAACATAAAAATTTAAATGTTATGAGAATATTTCGCTTATTTTATCTAATATATATGAAAAAAATATTTCTATATACAAAGAAGAGTTTAAGATAAAATATAGAATTTTGAGTTCTTAAATTGTCAAACAATAATGATAAACAATAAATTAATTTTAATAAACATTTATGCTTCTGTAGGGCTGATTACTTATTTAAAGCAATCAGCCCTACAGAAAATGATTTTATATAAGAATAATGGTTACTTCACTTATTATACGTTTATTTTATTTGGTGATTTAATTAGAAGAATTCTTTTAAGAAAACTTACTAAATTTTTTTACATTTTTCGTAATTTTTTTCTGTTAAGATTTTTTAATACATCTTAAATGATTCTATTTTTTTAAATATTGTAAACTATAGTAAAAATGTCATTTAATAAAAGAAACATTAATGATTTCATACAAATCTGTGTAAAGCTATATCACAAATCGCAACTAAATCTTCAAAACAACATTGCTTATAAAAAGAGAATTCCTACATATAGTACTAGATTAAAAAGAATTATTCTAAAAATGTTTGGAAATATTTTTGAAAATTTTACTAAACACACACACACACACATATATATATATATATATATATATATATATATATACATTTCAATTAAAATTATTTGATCATAAGAGCTTATATTTATAAATTTTAAAGCAATCAATAACAAAATTAATACAATCAATAACATATTCATAACATAATAACATATTTAAAAACATATAATAAACTTTAAATATAGGCATAGATTGGGCAATGTTTCAGTAAATTTAACTATGAACTTATAAATGAGAATTTTTACGCATTTTTTCAATATTTATTGTTTCTAATTCTTACTACAAGTTTTTCCCCAATGGTCGGGGTATATTAGGATGTATTGTCCCCTTATACACAAGGAACCGGCCAGAAATAGCGACTTCTTTGCCGCCAAGACGTTGCCCTGGGTGCACCACAGGGGGTGGGCCACCATCGCACACTCACACGTCCCATAGGGACCCGTTTATAGGGTAGGCACCATTCATACCTCATTCACACACAAGGAAAGGACAAAGACGGAATAGAGAGAGAGAGAAAGTACATCCATGCCTGAACCGGGATTCGAACCCAGGACCTCCTTATCCGTAGTCAGGCAGCCTGACCACTAGACAAGTTGGTAGGCTTCTTACTACAAGTGAAACTGCGAAACAAAATATATATAATACAAACATAATAAAACATCAAATCCCAAACTACTCATACAACAATCGTTACCTTTTAAGATATGAATGCATTTCGAATATTTTATACATTTCTATGCAAATTGTATTTTAATTTTCTTACTATTAATTCACTTGATATAGTTACTTTTGTATTTGATCATATCAACTAGAACTATACACACATGCACATTTGTCAACATAAATTCCATGAGTTAAATTTCTTGAAATGTCTGAACAAAAAACTAGTTCCAGATTATCAGGTAAATAAATATAATAAGTTTTCTTTTGAAATGTTTTCTATCACTTATTCAATCTTACATTTTCCATAGCACATCTTCCATACCATAACAACAAGAATAGGGATTCTTTTCTCTGGTATAATTGAAGTATTTTTCAAGTCGTAACTAGCCAAATTTCAATTGATAAATTAGCAATATTGTGGGTTTCTTATCTTTGTCATTTTTTAAATGTTTCTTAATGTGTTGTTGAAGAGCTATAATTCATTCAAATAGATTTGAGAAATGTTTTGTTTCAAATATGGTTTTAAGACATCTTGAATATTTTAAAGTGACATGTCCATCATGCAATTCTGCTCATGCACAAAAACTTAGCTTTAATTTTCAAATCAATATTTCAAATGAAAGAATTTAACCGATCTACCGATCTAATTTTATATATAACATTAAATTAATATTTTATGATGGTAATATTTTTAATTATATTTATATTATCATTAAAAATATTTTATGATAACTTATGATAAATTTGTATGTCGTTGGCAAACTAGAATTCATTCGAATAGATTTGAGAAATGTTTTATCTTAAATATGGTTGTAAAACATCCGGAATATTTTAAAGTGACTTGCCCACGCAATTCTGCTCATGTACAAAAAGTTAATTTTAGTTTTCTAGTCAATATTTTAATTGAAAGAAATTAAAACTGATCTAATTTTATATATAATATTATATTAATATTTTACGATGCATTTTTGAGAAGTTCAAACATTTTAAAGTAAGCTTACAAATAGCTTGTCCTTAGTTAAAAAAAAATATTTTGAAAGATATATCATCGTAAAGTATTCTTTTTTTTTCAATAAAATGCTTAGAGATAAATCTGTCAATAAATATTATTTGTTTTTAAGTTATATATACCTGATTCTCTAAAGAGATTATATTTTTATATTTTTCCTGTATCTTATATTTTTCCTGTAATCTTGTTTTGTATACCAACCAAATGTGAAATAAAAAATATTATCAAAATACCAAATATCAAAATATTAACAAATATCATAAGAGCTAATTCATTTTACACTGTTCTCTTCTTTCTATTCTTTTTTCATAAAATTTAAGCGTTAATTTTTTGTTCAATGTTTAACAATTTTTACAAAAATATTGACTTTTAAATTCTAATACAATATCGCTAAAATAATCAGCCCATCATTGAAAGTTTTATTCATATCATTATAGTTTTATTTATTTTAATCATTAATAAAAAACATTACCTTTTAAATAAAATTTGCCGACAGTGAAATTCGATATTATTTTACATGAAAACATTTTAAAGAAACATTTGTCATTAAATCATAAGAATAACTTATTAGTCATTTTTATTAAGACACATCTATATAAAAAAATTTAACACACATTTTGGTAAAAATAATTTGCAGTATTAAGGCTTAGAAAGCTACTACACTAAAGTAAAATATAGCATTTTTTTATTTAAAAACATAACAGTAAAAAATTATTCATTGTAACTGGATATATTTAAATAGATAATAAAAATTCTCTTTAAGATAAATACTTTCAGTTGCTTCATAAATAAATCTAGTGGTGATAAAAAGATTCTAACTTACTTTGATTTAAAACTTAATTAAAAAAATGCGATTTAAGATTAAAAAAGTAATACGAATATTTAGAAATAATTTTATCGATTATCCCTGAAACTATCACTGTAATCCTCGTACAAAGTAAGTTAACAAAAAGAACATATTACTAATTAAAAAGTCAAAATATTATCCGAAAATTATCTTTTTATGATTCTTTTATTAAAAAAATGTTTCTATTATTCTGACATTTAAATTAGTTGTAATAATGAATTTTGATAACAGATTTATTTTCTAGTTTTTTAGTGGTATCGGTAAATATCTCTTAATATTTGATGAGAGAAAAAAGTACACTGTAAAAAATAGCTAAATTATCTTTAAAATGTAAGTTTTGAAATCTTTTCCCTTCAAAAAGTGAGGTAGCCACTAAAGAATAATCTAACGAATTCCAAAGGTCATGAAAAGCTTATCTTATGAATTGATTATATTCCTTCAAAAATATGGAGCAAACATCGACTAGCATAAAGCATATAAAGAAAATTCATGTATAAAAAACATTATGAAATATTTCAACGTATATCAACATTTCTGTCAGGCACAACTGATATAAGAACGAAAGCATCTTTATGGTTATTCGAAGGCTGCCATTTTTACTTTCGAACGCAGTGCTGGTAGTAGTGCCCTTTTTTTTGTTCAACCGATTTATTTTTATTAACGCTGATAAACGAGCCGGTTTGGAATAGGGGTTACAATTTCTGATGTTTTACGCAGACGATGCATTCGCGTCTTTCAAATGAACAAAAAATATCAGGACACCGCTGAAAGTCAGCACTTTGTTTTTCCGATGAACTAAAGCGAAGTAGAAATACAGAAATGTCAACAACAGTTGCTAGAATTCTAGAATACGAGATTTTGTTTGACGGATATTTAAATGTGTTTTTGAAATTTATAAATCCTTTCAGTTTCTCTTGGCAACAATTCTGCAGTCTTGAAAAATACTATATATGTAAATGAAAGACAAAATGACATATTTCAAAAATTAATTTTTTATATTGGTTTTTCTCTTGATACAATTCATTTTTCTTCATATTCAATTCAGAAAAAATCCTCTCATTTATATTATATATATATATATAATATAGCTTTATATATATATATATATATATATATATATATATATATATATATATATATATATATATATATATATATATATATATATATATATATATATATATATATATATATATATATATGTAATTCATGTTGTTTCAGTTTTCTTAAAAGGAATAATATTCATTAATTCTCCACTTGCGGTTAGCGCCACTAGTTCAATTATATTACAATTTGAAAAAAATTAAAGAATGAAATGAATGCGCGCACAAAGATAAATTTTGTTCCTATCATGAGAGAAAGAATATATGTTCCTAAATACTATATGCAGTGGCTTTCAAAATTGTTCTTTCGCTTTAAAATCTTACATTAAAAACGCTGTAATCCAGAAATGAATTCGAATATAAAGACAATATTTTTTTTCCATATTTCTTCCATACTATTTAAAATAAAATCAAACTTTTTGTTTTTTAAAACTGACTTTTCTTTCTAAAATTGAAACTGCAATTAGTTATAAACTACATAACAAAAGTTACCGTAAACCGAAACATTTTTGTAAAATTTCATAAATAAAATTATCGTCTGGAACTCATTTTCATTTTGGTGACGTTTAAAAAATCGTTTGACTTTATTCTTTGCTGTCTTGCTCTGTTAAATTTTATACAATATTTAATATGGCTCGCAGAAGTGAGAAAACGGCGAACAATATTCGAAAATTGATAATGTATCATCATAAAGGTAAAAAGTCCATCTGGTGTATCACTAAATTCGTAAATTTTCCCCGTTCTACAGTGCAGTATGTGATGAAATGCTTTAAAGAAGAAAATTGGATCGAAAATCATATTCCAGGATAATGATGCTAAGCACACAGACCTCAACGTTAGCATTTGGTTCCTCAAAAATTGTCCATATGTCATAAAAATGTACCTTCAGTCACTAGATTCGAATCCAACAGAACACATTTGGAAGAAACTAGAAGTTAGAATACGAATATACAACATTAATATGAAAAATAACTAAAAGTTGTAATGATGGAAAAAGGGAGCAACATTAATGCGGATGTTAAATACAAACTGGTAAACTCTATGCCCAAGCATTTGAAAGCTATTGTAAATGCTGCACATAACCCACAAAGTACTAAGTGACAGAAATACAACAATATTTATTAATACTTGCAAATTTCTTTGAAGTGCACAAAAACTTCTGTGAGGTAAGATTACGTTTTGATTATTGAATTTCCAAAAAAATAGTTTTACCATGTTCATAAATTATTGTATATAGTTTTGTCTACAGAGAGAGACAGATTCTCACTTTCAAATATTAGTTTTTATTAATTACAAAGGCAATATTTCACTGAAAGTCTTAAATGTACAAATTTTTTTGGGAGACACTGTATATAACACTGTATGGTCTGCAAAACATTCACTTAAAACACAGCGTGACTAACAATAGGCTTTTTTTATTCATTTGAAATTAAAAAATCGTCAAAATATTTATTTAAAATAAAGTTATGATAAACTTTTTGTGCATATATCAGGCAAATTTTTGATATTTTAATAATATATGGATAAAAATACTAATTGGTTTTAAAATTTCTTTAAATTCTTGAATAGTTGCTGCCATTTACACTGTTTATGAAACATTAATTTAAAAAGAAAAATTATTTTTATCTCCATTCAACGTAAATTTAAGTTAATGAAGTGCAATTATATAAAATGTATGGACTCAATATTGTTTTTCCAATTTTTAACAACGTAAACCACTTAAGATATTTTTAAAATATTCAAGAGAATTTCTGTTTGATAATATCTTAATATAGGTGTATTATTTTTATATCTAACTGTTTTAATGAACAGTTTTTCACTGACATAAATCTTTTGGCTGCATGAGATTTCTTTGGAATATTTTAGCTCTCATAATTCTACACTAAATTTTCCTACTACAGAACTAGGAACAATTTGTTTTCATCCTCAATATTAAATTGGTATTGATCTTATATTATTATACATAAAATAATCAAATTAAGAAATATTATATCAGACTAAGAAGATATATTTGTTGTGTGCAAACTAGGGGGGCACTATAGAGTGCACTGCTCTACTTTTCCAACTAAACCATATTTTTGGTGTGAAGTTGACTTCCTTTGTACACACATGCAATAGGTAACCACTTATAGGGTAGGGAACCATTTACAACACGCTTCATACAAGGAAAGGAAAAAGATAGGATAGACTGAAAGAGAAAATATATTCATGCCTGAACGGGGATTAGAAACCAGGACTATCCTATTCGCATTTAGGTACGCTAACCTCTAGACCAAGTTGGGCGGTGAATCTTTCATGTAAAAGGTAAGAATAATAACTTAAAAACTTTAATTCATTCTGAATAATTTTAATACAAGTTAATTTTTCCAAGAAAATATTAACGTAAAAAAATATTTCATATAATTTAACGTTACAAAATTATTTAAAAATTTATTTTATCTATAGAAATATTCTTCTCGAAGAATGTAAATATTACAAAAAAAACTGAGTCTGATTTCAGAACTTTGAAGCGTAAGAAAAATGTCAAAATCTCACAAAGAGAAAACTTTCAGAATTTTGAAATTTCAGAAATCACATTTAAAAGGGCCACGTTACCGGCAACATGCTTTCAAATGTACAGACGCGACAGTAACTTTCTTAGGTTGTTTTAGAGAGAAAGTAAAAAAAAATGTGTGAGGAAAAGCGAGATGAAATATATTTTACTTTTACTCGAATTACAACGAAGCCAGGATATTACGTTATATTTCATCTGAAGACTCGACAGAGGATTCTTTTCGAACTTGGCGAAATCAGATGCTACCTTCACGAAGAAACTTGCTAAATACGTTAGGAAAGGGAAAATTTTATGGCAAGAGCAAAGTGCATTTAACTTAGCAAGAAATCACATTTATTTTGTTAAGACGCATTTTACTTAGAGCCCAGGTGGACAAGCATCAAAATCAAACAAGGATTAGAATTTAAACATTAAATATATTTTTTTATATTTAAACAACTCAATAAAGAAATACCTATAGAATATTATATCATGGTATTCCAAAATGTTAATATCAATTAATTACCATTTCATATTTTTAAACTTCCCAAGACATACTCAATGATAAAAGTAGAGTAAATGCATATGAAAGAAATACATCAAAAATTTGTGAATGTCATTATCGAAACAAATAAATCCATTACACATTTTCAGCCGCAGAAGTGAAGATTGTATTAATTTTTCTTTCTATTTTAACTGCTTAGCAAAATAGACAGTAATCCATTTGTATAATGTCTTTTCAACATTTTCAAATTAAATTTTTATTTTATGTGTGTTTATAAATTTTAAATTTCAATCATCGAGCTAATATTTGTGATAGCTAATTAAGCAAGAAAACTTTTTAATTTGTGAAAATATTAATAATTTTTTATAGACTTAGTCACTTTTCTTTGCGAAAATATTTTTATTTCTGAAATCAGTAGAATTCAGTAATTTATCAATAAATAAGATTATAAATACTTTCATAAAACTGACAAAATAATACTTAATGCATGTAAATATTAGAACATTATACACACAATTCTTAATATGACGAAAATCAATACTATAAACAGTGTTATAATAGGCAAGGCAATGGTTTGATTTAAGAGTAATGCTATATATATATATATATATATATATATATATATATATATATATATATGTATAAAAATATATATATAATATATATATATATATAATATATATATAAATATATATATATATATATATAAATATATATATATATATATATATATTTATATTTATATATATATTTATATATTTATATATTTATATATATATATATATATATATATATATATATATATATATATATATATATATATATATACAAAAACATTTGCATGAATACGCATATTTGAAAAATGGGTAAATATTTTGGATTCAAAATTTTGAATCAAAAATGCATTTAATTTGTTAAAATTAAATATAATTTAGATTATTTTTTATTTATAAAAATAATACATTTATATTGATGCAAAAACTTATGAATAATTTATTTAGTGTAAAAGCACATATTCAGACAGGTTTCACAAAAAATATTAAAATTTCATATAATGTTTAAAAAATAAAAATGTAATTTTTCCAAGAATAATCAATTTGTATTTTCAATACAGATTTAATTTCTTTTAGAACAGTTTTCTTTTTTTTGTTATTAAAAAAAATCAATGAAAGTTATTCATCTTTTGATTACGAAATTCTAATTATGCAGCGATTCATATATTATGTTTTTGTTTCAGAAGAAAATATCTCGAGAAATATTCTTTCGAAAAAATCACAATCTTAAAAGTTTTGCTTTTGTTTCCTTTTTTTGTTTTGCTTTGAGCCGAATTTAATCACAACCTCGCGTTTTGTGCGGACTCTTCTTGGTTAATAGTAGCTTCTACTGAATTCCCTGGTGACGGTAGATATAGGTTTCTGGCATTGAGGGTTTTCAATCAAAGATGGCGGCCAAGTGTATTTCAAATAGAAAAACTAGCTTAGTATTAGAAGGATAAGTGTTTGAATTCCCTTGAGTTTCCATCGGATTTGTTTACATATTCTATACTCGACGTACAAGCATGTTTCATTTTGTGCAAGGGATTTATTTTTAGAAGAGCATCGCAATTTTTCTTCCACATTTCCTTTCATTCGAAATGTCCTTCCTGAGTTTCAGTAAAGTAACTCTGTCAATTGTATTGGAGTATTTAAGTTTTCTATTATGGATAATAAATTTGGCTATATTTTATTTTGTAAGTAATGAAAAATAAAGGAAACTCCTTGCAGAATTACGTATTTACAGTCTTTCAGAATATTTGCTAACAAAACTAAAATAACTTACTAATAGTTAAGAAAAAGTTATAAATTGAAATATAGTTAAGACTAACTTATCCCAATTTATCACTGAGTTATCTCACAAATAATGATAAATGATCAAAAATAAATGTTTGTTGTACGTTGATGTATTTGAAACATTTAAATCTCTGATAGGCCGTAATATTTATTCATTACTCAAAATTATCATGCAGTTTTTATTAATCTTACTGTAAAACACATTTATAGCAACCAGCCAGAGAGATTCCAAGCACATTATTTGCATATAATACATTTTAAACCTCACACTTCTTTCAAATCATAAATCTATAGTTTGATGATAAATTTATTGACTGTGGAGTTAATATTTAATTCGACTTGAACCTATATTCTATAAGGAGTTTGATGCGAATAGGAAATTGAATTCATAAACTGTTGAAATGAAAGTCAGAGGATACCATTCATACTTATTAGCTCACATTTATTCTTGTTAAAAAAGACAACATTAAGTCATTCAGACAACAAAAGCTGGAAATAATGAATTAAAATTCAATTTTTAAAATAAGAATAACTTCCTTCAAACTTCACATTCATATATTAAAAATCAGAACTTATTAGTTCCCTTTGATTCATATTTCAATAAGAATAAAATCAAATAGTGTTATGTTCAAATGAAAAAATACATATCAATATATCATTAATTGACTTTTGGAAAATATTTTTACTAAAATGTCCATCTAAAATTACAATTTAGATTTGGTGATAAAAAATTGCAAAGATTTAGTAAAAAAAATGCTATGTGGATAATAGGAAGTTTCATACTTTATTAACCTGAAAATAAAGAGCAAATACACTTGAGAAGTTGTATAATAACTTGTTTAATAAACTGTTATTCTAAATCTATAAATTGATCTCTTTCAAAAAGATCTTTACTTTTAATATCTTATGAAATTTAAAATTTAAATTTGAATTTATTTCAATAAAAAATCTTTTTTAAATTAATGATATGGACTTTAAGACTACATAAGTTAGAGATTTTTTATAATAAATAAATTATTGCAAATAGAAAGGAACTTATAATAAATTTATTGTTTTCCCTAATGATTATAACGCATATATAAATTAAACAACAATTATTGCTAATGAGTCCTCTTAAAATATATTTGAGGATAAGTAATAACTTTTCATTATATTACAAGATAATTAATGAGTTAAAAGTATGCATGGTAAACTTTAGTAAATAAAGCCAATTAGTTTTTATAAGCCTAAAAAATCACGTACTAATGTTATAAAAAAATGGCCACACAATATTTAAATGCAAAATCACTTGGACTCAATTTCTAGGATTTTTAAAGCCTATACTGGGTTATCACTAATGATCCTTTTGGCTCATGAAATGAAAGCAAAGTCTCTTCATGAATCCCTAAAGGCCAGATCTAATGATTCTTTCTGGTGCTTCTCCAAGTCGCAGAGATCACTGGCCATTACTTTAAAATGATCACCATAACTGTGCTCGAAAAACCACAGGTTTCATAAAACAAGCCATAATTCATATCCGATCTAAAAATCAAGCCTTCTAAAAAGTAATGCCCTTATCTTTATCGGGGTCGTAAAAGTCCCTAAAAAGAGGATTTTATACAATCTACATTTAAATTTACTCCGCAATTAGTGTCAACCGTTCGAAACATTTCACTACGTTTTCCCTCCACTGAGTAAAAAGGGGGAAAAGCCTATCGTTGTTGAGTTTCCGCATCATGCTCGCATTTTTCTTCCTTTTATTATCATTTGTTCTTTTTATTTATTTATTTTTTTTTTTTATTTTCCATAATACGCATTTTTCCCTTTTCCTCGGACGCGATCTGATTTATGAGGCTTTCCTTGCGTCCTCATTTTTCAAGAAGCCTTTTCTCCGTCGCTCTCGGAAACTGGATGTGTATGAGGTTCTTGGCGTTTTCATTATGAAAATGGGATAGGCGCCGGAAAGACAGGTTTTTACTAATCTTGTGAAAAAAAATGTAACCTTTCTTATGAAAAATGAAATATATATATATACTATTTAGTGAAAATTTAAAAACTAATTACATACTTTAAAAACAATGACACTAATAATTTTAATTAATTTTAGAGATAACCATATATATTTTCTTAGATTTCGTTTTATTAGTTAATTGATAATAAAATTTACTGCTTATAGTTATTAATCACTTTTAATTATTATTCATAAATTCATAGCTAATATACGCTTAAATCAATGAAAATAATTTCTAAGTTTGTGTTGAAGACACACAATCAATAACAGTTGATTTCTATCATCGGTCATGAAGTTTAACACTACCGGTTACGCAGTTATGAAAATTCTATCGGTCAAGAAGTTTTGCACATTAATGTATCTTATGTCGATTTGTAATAGTTAGTTTGTTCACAAAATGAAGAATTTAAGCATTCTATATTTAAGCGATACAATCACAAAAATGATCAGAAAAAAGATTACATTTTTTTAATTAATGAAATAAATGTGAACTGTTTATAAAATTAGTGTTCAAAACATGGAATGTTAACATAAAAGAATTTTAAATGTAGACTAAAAATCATCTAATTTGTAAGTTAAAATTCCTTTTAAGTCTACGCAGGTTTTTGAATCTAATGAGGACGGTTGGTTGGTTGGTTTGTATTTATGGCGCAAGGTCCAGATAAGGACAAGCTGCGCCCTAATGAGGACGGTCAAAACCCTAGTTTATAAGTAGCACTAATCTTGAATCAATGAAATTTAAAATTTAAAAGAATATTAATATTGAATATAAATATTCCTATTTAAATTTTTCTTCAGATTAGCTTAGAAGAACGAAAATTACAGTTTAAGTAAGTAAGCTTTTGAAAAAACTCGACGAATATATAAATATTCGGATATATTTTATTCGAATACATAAGTTCAAATAAAAAAAAAACTCATTGCTCATTATTTTTTATCATAAATGAGTCCAACTTATATATATGCAATAATATGTGTTCCTATTTATAATTTTTCCTAGTGATTAATATCATATACTGTAAATTATTTGTTAAAATTCAAAAAATATTATTTAATTGGATAATTAATAATTCAAGCTTCTTCCTTGCTAAAATCAAGTTTTTTCACTGTAATTTTATAATTATATTATTAAAATGAGTAGATGATTTATGTTTTAATGAACTTTAGAAAATTCTGTCACAATTTCGTTAACTCCAATAATAGAAAGATTCTGAATGTACATATTTTAACAACTTATGACAACTGGTGTTTTAATAAATGGCCTTCATAAAGTCAATGCTTGTAAATCAAATACTACAACATTTTATTGTTTGAAGTTGGCATTTGATAATTGCTCGGTTTAATATACTTAAAACATTTATTTATCTTTTTCTAATTTTACATAACATTTAAAAGTTAATAAATTATGTTAATAAATTATACTATGCCATAAACTTCTTATACGATAAATATAATTTGTAAAATGCAAAACATAAAAGCATACCATTTAGATAAATACAGAAAATGGTTAACTATGAAAGTTATAGGATCTTAATCAAATACGGTTTGCATTTAACTTTTTATGTATGTAGAAATTTTTAAAAAATATCAGCAAAATATTCTTCACTTATATTTTATTTAATCTAACCAGCATATTTATAAAGTTATCAAAAAGTTACTGTGAAACAAAGTATAACATTTCTACAAAACAATATAAAATACTATAAGCAAATTTATATTTGTATTAATTAAGAAATATTTTTCCAGTAGAATAAGATATTTAGTACTCTATGTTATGATGATAGGGGACGTTGTAAGTAAAAAATATTCAGTTATATATATATATATATATATATATATATATATATATATATATATATATATATATATATATATATATATACAAACATTGTTTTTAATAAAAAGGTTATATTTTCTCATAGAAAACTTTATTTTTATAATTTTTTACTTCAACATTATTTTCAACGTTTTTTACAAAATGGCATAAAGCACTAATTATTTAATACTTTAAAAATGTTTTGTAAAAAATGCTTACAGTAATTTTATGATAAGAAATAAGCATTACGATATATATTTTTAAGTTTTATGGTAAAATAAAAATATTTCTTGTATATTAAATTTTGTTACACAATCTGTTTATAAACTTCACAGATAACCATTAAAATTTATAATCATAGATTAATAATTCATTGTTTTGTTTTTTTCTTACAGTTCCTTAAAGGCAGCTTCTTTTGTATTTCATTGCTGTTTGATGAAGCCATTAACACATGTTTTCGCAATGAATACATCGAAAAATGGAATAACTTTGTATTTTCAAACTTCATACTTGAAAATATGTTTTCTACTATGTGGAAACTGAGAGAAATTTCAAAGCAATTAATATAATTATTAAAAGGTTAGACGTAATCAAAGTTGACAAAATTATTGCGATGCTGAAACATAGAAAATAATGCAGATAAAACTGCTTGTTAATTATTTTACAATATTAACTTGAGATTTAAATAATTTTTGCTTCATATTTGAGTTATTAAATTAATTTTTAGAAATTATTTTAAGGAAAAAAATTAAGATTGTGAATCCGAGTGATTTACATCTAAACAGTTTTACTAATTTCGACACTTTTTACTCTTAATATTTAATAAATATTGAAAAACTAATATACTAAGACAATCACTAACCATCATGTTTGAGAAGGTAAATAAAATATGAATACAGTTTCAAGAATTAAAAACTGCAAACAAATAATAAATATATTTTGGATAATTTTAAAACAATAGTCATTATAATAAAATCTTTGGCACATTAGATTAATGCTAATAAACAATAATAATATTGTTAATAAGTAATTAATACGCCTAAACAATCTTTAACCATTGTGTTTAATTAAGCACACAGTTCGATAGAACACTAATTTAAAAATGAATTTCTTCAACTTCCTGAGGATATTTGTACTTAATCTGTAAGCAGAAGCTTACAGATATCTACAGTTTACTATGGGATGATGAAAAATTCTTTATCTTTTATATAATATTGTTATGAAGTTAACATTTTATTTTCACTACATCCTTCAAGTACATTTATTTATTCATACATATAAACTTCTTCAGGTAATAAATGAATTCGAAAATTATTAAACCAAATGCAATGTGGAAAAATAACAAAATCAATTTTGAAAAGTTTTTTTTAATAAAAGATATTACTATAATAAAAAATTTTTATTTTTTATACTGATCATACAAAAAAAATCTTGCCTCCTATTTTTGCTATAGGAAAACTAATACTTCAATGCTTATAAAATTTAGGACTTTGTAGATTTGCAATTTATTAGAATTCTACATACGCATGATGACAAATGATTATTATGATGAAACATATTTGATTTTCTTCTTTTACATCAACAATAAAATTTCCCTCTTAATACTATAAATTGTAAAATCGCGCTTTTATTTACCACAACAGAGATATTGTCAGTGTTACTGTGATAAACAAAACTGCATAACATTTTCATCCTCACAAATACAATTACATACAGTTAAATCAAAGAGGTCTGAGATTACTATATCAATAAAATCCATACTGCATTTTATTGATTTAATAATCTCAGACCTCTTTGATTTAACTACTCTGTCTTGCATTTTTGCTCCTTACAAGAAATCATGGAATGCAATTTTATTAATCTAAGCATGTATATTGTCATAATATAGACATTCTTCCGAAAATTGTAACAAATATGTTCTTCTCGAAAACGTCTATTGAACTGTTTTAATGCTAACAAGAGTGATATTATTATTGTCATCTATGAACATTAGTAAGAATGCCATGATCATATGAATATTTCTGTAACTATGTTCAATTTTTGTAACTGTAGTTGCAATCACCATTATCAAACTGACAAATATAAGATAAGTAACATTTATATAAGTAATATTTTATGAATATAAATAAACTTGTCTAAAATACTAAGATATATATATATATATATATATATATATATATATATATATATATATATATATATATATATATTTATATAAGGCACCATTTATATATTGCACGATAATTTCTCCACAAGTACATCTTTTGACCCTAATAAGCGCACCAAATATGTTTTCAAAACCTAAAAGAATGCTTTTGATAAAGTTTGCAAATCACAATTTCTTTCAAATTAATTTTTTAGTAATATATACCATACCAAAAGTTACCACATTCTTAAGACGAAAAAATATCCATTTTTCATTTATTAATTTCTCAAACCAAATGAATCTGTGCTAAAATAATATAGAGACCTTTAAAATAAAATAGAAAACCATATTTTGCTTTTTGAATTACGTTTCGCTTTAGCTTCCAAACGCAAGTTACACTTTATAAATTATTAACACGCATGCAATTATGCAGGTGCTGGTCTTCGTAACATTGCAATTACAATTGATTTAAAAAGAAACTTCAAAATATTGCGAAACTCAATTTAAGTAATAAACATTTAGGGGAAACAGTCTCTTTTACACTTTTTTACTGAGTTTAAATATTTCTTTTTTATTTATATTTAAAGTATTATTGCTGTGCATTTATATAAAAAAAACATTAAAGTAGCAAAATGAATACTAGTGTTATGTGTAAAGAAAAACATTTTATTAGAATGTTCCCTGAATACTGAGACTTCCTTCAAACAACAAATAAAATTTGCATAAAAACTGAAAAACTATTGCCTTACACAAATAATAGCTCTTTTTTCCGTTTCAAATCGGGAAAGGTGAATACTTTGCATCTATTTTAAAAGTACACAAGCGGGGTGAAATACGACCTGTGTAAAACCACAGGGAAGAATAAGACGGCGTGTTGAAAACACTTTTTACTATTGCGCAAGCCCCAGCATTTCGCTGTTTTACAAGCCCCAATCCCATAATGCCGGCGCTTGAAGCGTATACCTCGTAACATACGGTTACAGTTTCTAAAAAAGGGCGAAAATCGTTTTGGAATGAATATTTTAAACGCGACATGAGGCTTAAGGGATGTAAGGTAAGGCGAAATAATAATAAAAAAACTAGCAAATAAATAATAATAAATAGTGCGCATAGAAACAGAACAGGACGCGCTACGCCCCCCTAGGGAAATTCTTGGTGAATTGAGACTGACTAGCTGGACTTTTTCTACCCCATTTTATTTACTTTTTTTCTCTTTTCCCAGGTAAGCAAAAAAGAATGTCAATAAAATGTACTGAAAAAGAAGTCATCCTCCTAGTTCAAAGATGGCGCTCTCGAAGCGAAAGGGGTCTCCTTATATTTTTGTTTCATTTCATCAATAAAATTAAATTTACAGAAGAAACTATGATGATTATAAAAACATGCAAATAAAAAAACATATTATTTTTATTATTAAAATATTAACAAATTATATCCTTAACGCAAATTTAATGATATTTTAAATTATTTGTATAGCAATTTTAAAAAAAATCAATAAATTTTCGTTGTTCTTAAATACAAATCGATAATGATAATCTTTCTTGATTGTTTTTTATTTGTAATGAACTTTCTCATTCATTATGTCTAGAATTTACTATTAAATAATGAAGTAATTCATAATATTGTATTTATTAACTCAATAATTAAAATTCACTTAGTAAATTTTCATATTTTTTTATTTAAGTTAACAAGTGTATTTTTATTGCAATGTATCCTCAATGTATTTCAGACACACTAAGATTTTGAAACAGATTTCGAAACGCGTTTGATGGGAAAATTGTCCAATCAAACGCGTTACATTAAAAATGCAACATCGTTCACTGCTCAGGAGTTATAGATAACAATAATAATAATATATATGATGTGTATTTAAACTTACAGTCCATTATTACCTTGTATTTATTGATAAATCATTCAGTTGCCACTCTTTATAAATACCTATATATAATATTTAAAATATACAAAAATATTTTTTTTATTTCCAATGGCAAAATATACAAAAATATATATCTGTAAGATATGACTAAGTTTTTCTTGTAAACAGAAACAATACATTTTAAACTGTTTTCTAAAATAAAAAAATAATATTCAAATAAAAATACCGCATGCAAAATCTTTTTTCAGGAATTTCGTATTATATTAAATCCATATTTTATTTGATTTAGCTGTACTTCAAAGTTTTTTTAATATTTTAAGTTTCCATTGAAAGAGGCACATCTTTTAAACAGATATATATTCATTTACTTTATAAAAGCAATATTTTTGTAGCCTTTTTTTAAAAAAAAATTCCAAGTGATATTCAAATTTTATGAAAATTTTTCATGAATGTGTTGACGCATATATACTTTTATTTTATGAGTTTTTATGAATAAATTTTTCATGAATGTGTTGACGCATATATATTATTATTTTATGAGTTTTTATAAATAAATTTTTCATGAATGTGTTGACGCATATATATTATTATTTTATGAGTTTTTATAAATAAATTTTTCATGAATGTGTTGACGCATATATATTTTTATTTTATCAGTTTTTATGAATAAATTTTTCATGAATGTGTTGACGCATATATATTATTATTTTATGAGTTTTTATAAATAAATTTTTCATGAATGTGTTGACGCATATATATTTTTATTTTATCAGTTTTTATGAATAAATTTTTCATGAATGTGTTGACGCATATATATTTTTATTTTATGAGTTTTTATAAATAAATTTTTCATGAATGTGTTGACGCATAAATATTTTTATTTTATGAGTTTTTATAAATAAATTTTTCATGAATGTGTTGACGCATATATGTTTTCATTTTATGAGTTTTTATGAATAAATTTTTCATGAATGTGCTGACGCATATATTTTTATTTTATGAGTTTTTTTAAATAAATTTTTCATGAATGTGCTGACGCATATATATTTTTATTTTATGAGTTTTTATAAATAAATTTTTCATGAATGTGCTGACGCATATATATTTTTATTTTATGAGTTTTTATAAATAAATTTTTCATGAATGTGTTGACGCATATATATATTCATTTTATGAGTTTTTATAAATAAATTTTTCATGAATGTGCTGATGCATATATATTTTTATTTTATTTTTTATAAATAAATTTTTCATGAATGTGCTGACGCATATATATTTTTATTTTATGAGTTTTCATAAATAAATTTTATATACAAGTAAAGTCATATTGAAAGAAGCAATCTTATCATATGATTATATGGAACGAGAAATAAATTATTATATATGCGTCTTTATATTATTTTAATAAAAATAAAATCAAGAAGTTGATTAAATTTTTAAATTGAAAACTAGTAGACAACGAAAACAGTAAAATAATTTAAATTTACAAAATTAGTTCACATCATTTTTTTCAAGAATTAAGATTGTATCTGATATTTGAAAATGTAAATTAGGTGTCGACTTTCATTCTTCAAAGTAATTACGTTGAATATGCAAAAATAAAATTTCTTGGTTATATTATTACTTTAAATTATAGATAAATATATTATAATATTTATTAAGGCTTTGTGCTTACGTTATAAGATCATCACCTATTACTTTGGTAAATTTAAATACTGAATATATATATATATATATATATATATATATATATAATTTTTATGTAAGTTGACTTTAATAATGCAAAGTTCATATTGATTTATTGTATTTTCTTATTTTAAATTCAAACTCACACAAGGTAATACCATACCTAGTACATTCTGCTTTATTTTGATTAATATAAGCGATTTGTTTATGAAAATATTGAGTATAGAATAGAATAAGGCCTTCGATATTAATATTCGAAAACTTATCTTATATTTTAAACAAATTGCTTATTAAACCTAACAAAAATTGTTTTCAGATGTACCTTCTTTTATGCAAAGGTAAGTCTGAAAATAGTTTTATCAGATAGGAAAGAAAATTCGACTTTTCATTATTTTTAGTATAGCATTTTTATTTTATCTTATAGTATAACATTTAGTATAACGTCTATAATTTTAGAAATCAGTAAGCATTTAGAATGTAATTAAAATGAAATAAAATTTAAAGTGAAAATACTTTCATTTTTAAAAATGATATAAATGTTTGCTTTATATTGTTATCACACAAATTCAACAAAACAATTAAAATTATCTGCACATTAATAAAATTTAAAATATCTCACAAGTTAAATACTGCTTACTACTGAATTGTGGCACTTATGTATAAAATCATAAATGAAAATTTGATTATATGAATGGTTGCTTAGCAACAAGTGTAAAAATTTAAAATTAGGAATAAGAAACATTTAAAATATAGAAGTAATTCATGTAAACATTTTGACTTTCAATTCATGGTTTTACTTAGGATAGTTATCATTCAAAATAAAAATATTCATCATTTCATAAATTTTGTTTCAGTAGCATTGCTCATTAAAAATAAAAATAAGTATTTGCAATAAACAATAAAAGGAAATTTCTCATAAGACTGAAAAATTGCATAATATTTAATTTTAAAATATTATAATGAAATTTTATAATATGTATTCTGCATATAAGTTATCAAATATTAAATTCAGGTAAATTCATTATAGTAAAAACAAAAACTTCCTTTATTTTCATGAAATATGGGATGAAAGAAAAATAAAACTTTCGAACTTTTTTTTTTCTTGTGTCAGCTTGGCTGACAATATGGGGTGCGTTGCTCCACATTTTAATACTGAACCATAGTTGGTATGGAATCCGATTGCTTCAGTACACACACAATGCCCAAAGGGGGACCCGTTTACATGGTAGGCAACCATTCACAACTCCTTCATACACAGATAGGACAGACAGAGAGAGAAAGTACATCCATGCTCGAGCCGGGATTCGAACCCAGGACCTACCTATCTGCAGTCAGGCACTCTGACCACTAGACAGGGCGGTCGACTTGAAATTCTTTTTAAAATATCAATTAGAATAATTTTTTAAAATATTAGATATAAAATAAAACAAATTTATATGGTTTTCATTGAATTTTCTAATTTAAGTAATTAAAGAAGATTTATTTTATTTAATACTCTGCTCATATCAAAGCTATTGCAAAAATAACAAATAAATAAGCCTTTCAAAAATAACTAATACTATGACAATTAAGTAGAAACAAAATAAAAATGTCATGGTTAACAAAACGATGTCTGCAGGAATATTATAAATCCTATCTTCCTGAAATATAAATAAAAAATAATTACACAAAATTAAAATATGTATTACTTTTTTTTAATTTTATTTATAAATAAACGCGATGAAAATTAAATTTTTAATTTTATTTTATCTGAAAATTCAATTCCTTCTCAGTGCATTTAGAATGAAATTTATTTATTTCCAAATCAACAGCTAGGATTTATTTTCAGCTGAAAATAATTCCTAGAATTTAATTTCATTCTCTCCTTCTTCCACCCTTTCTAAAAGAAGAATTAGCGCTATTCTCTTCAAATCAGCGCCTCAAAATCCTGTCACGTGACGCAATTAAAAGAATTAACCGAACTAAAATTGCGAAACACACAAAGCCTTAGAAAGAGAGCGACGGGGTACTACACACGTTCACATTCTTTCCCTTTTTTTTACCTACTCCCACTCCACCCTCTGAATCAGAAGTGCGTTTTCGGATATGCTGACATTTCCTAAATCACAGAGTGACTCAGTTTTTAACGAGATTGGATGATCCTAGTCCTTCTTAATTAACCCTTGGCGAACAAAAGTCACGTCAAGAAGCGTACAGCAGTTACGTTCTTTCGCGTCTTCATCTGTCATCTTTCCCAAAGGAAACACAAATTAACTTATCAAGATTAAGATTACCTCAGTTCTATTCTCTTACATTTTTATTTAAGCATAAGTACGGATTGAATATTAATATATGAGATTGGCGACTGGCATAATGCTCCCGGATAAAATTGGCGAAAAGTAGGAGAATGCGCAAAAATACTTTTGTGGATTAATTTTTTTTAATGATTTAGATATTTTAATGTTATTCAGGAGATGAATGTAAATTAGTGTAATATAAATGCATTTAAATTTATAAACTAGCATTTAAATTAATATCATGAAAATGACATTCTTTTTCCAAAATTACTGATTCTTATAATTTTTTAAACAAAACTTTTTTTAACTATATGAAATAACTATAGAAATTTCTATGGTTCATTTCTATAACTATAGAAATGAACTATGAAAATTGTGATATAATCATGCATTGCATTTTATTTCTTAGTTTTATGAAAATAATAAGACGTTTGAAAATAATAAAACAGTATTGCATTATTTGGAAAATAGTTGTCTGCTAAAAAATTATCCTTTCAAATTATTAAAGGAATTATATACGTTTATGGAAGCTTATTTGTGAATTTTTATTTTATATTTCATCTCTACGTTTTACAATCGAAAAATTATGATAAAATATTTTGAAACATAAATGCTTTTATTTAAAAAAATGGTTATAAAAACTTATAATATACGATACAATTTCCATAAGATATTTCCTGTAAAATTCACTTTGAATCTTACAACCGAATTTGATAAGAATTTTATGTAAATAATATTAACTATTTTAAAACATTTTCAATTTAATGTAAAATATTGTTAAGAATCAAGTACTGTTGCCATAAATCTTTGAAATTCCTAGAACTTATAATAAACTCCTTACTCATGTTAACAATACTATTATTTATTATTTTAATGTATTTTTAATATCATTATTTAACCACGAATTAAGTAATTTCTTACAATACCAGAAACAAATCCAAGAGAAAAATAAATGGCCTAATTGATTTTCTGCGACAGTTTGAAAGCATGTGGCATAAATTTTGACTTGTTATTTTGGATCCTAATAAAATAAACTTGAAATTTTTTTTTAATTTCTTGTTCTAAATATGAATTTAGAACAAGAACACACACATATATTTTTTTAAAACAACAAACAAACATTATATAAAGCAACTTAAAAATATATATTCCCCTAAAATAAATTATATTACAATACTTAGTAGAACCAGTTTTATTTATAAACTAAAGAAGTGTTTGAATTTAATTAGCATTGTTTATATGTGATCAGATTGTATAAATACATTCATATAAGATCATGAGATAAAGCTTATTAAGTATTCAGGTTTAAAAAAAATAATTTAGTAATATGGTTTTGGATATCTAAAAGATATTCTTTACTAATCAAATTCAATCAGATAACAAAAAATATAATCAAAATATTTAGATTTAAAAATTGGAAAAAAAATGCTGTTACAAAGTTTTTTTTTTTTTTTTAAATATTTAAATCAATTTTTCTAAGATCACAGCAGTGATAAAAATTTTCGAGTCGCTTTATTAATGTTAATTCCAAATTTCAAGTGAAAGAGAGGACTTTAGAAACAAAAATACACTTTTAATAACAAATACATATAAGATGTCCAGCATTCTTATTATGACTGTAAGTATAGAATTGAGCAAATTCTTGCAACTTCATTTCCTGGCGTGTATAGTTTTATCCTTTCGTTGTATAGTACTTCGTTCAGTAACTTCGTTGCTATATATGTTATTACTGTAAAAAAAGAGGACAAATTTTAATCCAGTTTCTTCCCCGAATCTCAGAAACTTCATTCCTTGGTGATACAAAGTTTTACTATTAAGGAAAAGAACCCTGGAGAAGAGTCTCCCCGAGGGCAAGAGGAAAGTGTTTCTTCGAGGAACTGGTCTGTTTCTCCAAGAGCCCTCCCTTGGGTGAAGACACTCTTGTCAAGATGTCAGCTTGTCGACTGTTATAATCTATCGGCTGCAGGTTCTACTTTCTATCTCCTCTCTTGAGTTTTGCTTGCTTTTCCTTGCGATTTTTGATCTCAGGTCTTAATTTTATTCTCTTTGTTACAGTTCAGTTCAAGAGCGCAGAAAAATAGAGAAAGTGTCTTGGGAAAATGTAAAACAAACATAAATACGTTTTCTTCTTCAAGATGTCGCAATGATAAAAGAATGTATTCAAATGTGTCAAAAATATTCGATATAACGTATACAATTGCTAAAATAAGTAGAGTTGAATTAGATATATAAGTAGAACTGATTTCAAAATATTGTCTCAATAGATTAATTTTACCTAATTTTCTTTTCTGATAGAATCTACTGTAAAGTAAGCTCAAAAATATTTATTATAAATAGTAGTAATAAATTATTGAACTTTCTTTGTAGTACATTCATTAAGAGGACAAATTTAATAAAAAAGATTCTTTGAATTTATTGTAAGGTTTGAAAAATAATTAAGAGAAATCGAAAGACAATTATTTAAATGCCTTAACATTTTCTAAATTAAAAGATGCAAAAATGCTTTTTTAATTTTTAATTCACGTGATGTGTTTTATTCTTTCTCTATATAATTAGTAAAAGGAATGTTAGACATGTCAACATGAATCTTGAGTAATTTGTTTCTCATGTGTATACAGAAGAGCAAGTTAATGAATATCACCATTTTTTCTGTATATCACATACAGAGAATAAGTATTCACAATTTCATATAAAGTACTGAAATATAGTATCACACAAATAAAGTCAAATATTAAACTTTACTTAAGCACAAACGAGAAAAATTTGTCTTTTAATTATCGAAAGAAAAGTTGAAAAATTAGTTTATATTAGCTTGATATTTTTTTGAAAGTGAGACATCCTATTAACGGCATTTAACCAAATCAAAATCTTTCAGAAAGTTGATTGGACACAGGTGCCGTATAATCTAGGTTGCCGAATTCTGAAATTGTCGATTTTTAGTGGATTTTCTTATGTATCTGGCAACCTCGCTTTCATTACATCATACATATGGAGATCTATAAGAATTATGCAGAAAATTCTATACCCTAGTATTTACGTCATCACGAACGTCACGATAAGTCATCTTGGCAACGTTTATTCATCGCCAAAAAAATTCAAAATTTAGAGTCATGGTTTACACGCCACCTATGCCGTTGATTGTTTGATTGTAAGAAGCCAAACACTAGAGTAAGTAGTTGAAGCCAAAACCTTTTTATTAAGTAAAATATCCATGAATTATAATAATTTTTTTTAATTTGAAATCGGATCCAAGATTAAAGTCTTTTCTCTCTATATATATGTATATATTTTATATGTGCTTTTCTCTATCTATATGCAACAGAGTAAATTACGATTTATTTTAAATGTTAAACGTTAATGGATAAGAAAATATGAATGTTAATCACTTACTGGTACCACTAACACACAATGTTTAATCACTCACTGGTTTGATATCTCAAATCAAACTGTTTAAAACTGATTCCATGCTATTGGTCGGTATGCACTTAAGTCAATGATATTCGTTGCTTTAATATGAAGGCGCCGTGGTGTCTTCACAAGGTCACAAGAAGTGAGTAACAGAGCATGTGAATTACTGGGGAAATGAATGGTGGAGAATTCTTTACTTTGAAAGTCACCTTTTCCTATTCTCACACATATAAAAGGCGTATTTCTATCTATATAGGAGCACCGACATTAACATCATTCGACTGGAAATTGACAAATTGACGTAATGATAGCTTCTGCAATTCTATTGTAGTTTATTCACAAAAATTAAAAATGACTATGTCAATTACAAGCCTTAGCGTGCTTAATCAGAGGATAGTTCCGTGGGATAAATCTTATAAATGGAGTAGCGAGTGCGTTTTTCACAGACATAAATTAAATAGAGAATACTTGGGTCTCTCTAGATAGAGAGTTGTTTATAATGCCTTACCACCTCCACAATCTCTCCAAGAGCTGAAATGAAAATTGGAGAAACTCGACAGAGTATTCCAGATACTCATTGATGATCTGATTGAAGTTATTCCTCAAACATGATCAAGTATTCTGTCCTTCCGAGGAAATAATTCCCCCAACCTAAAACCATATTTTTCAAGAAAATATCATCGCACTCATTTTTAGTATTATGTGAAAATCCTGTAGGAAATTATTCGCAATAAAAATTTTTATTTTTTGCCAAACAAATGCAATTTCTCCCCATACAGCCTACGTAGTTTGCCGGTCATGTGTCATTCATCTTAACAATTTCTGTACCACAAAATCCCTCCATAATTCATATAAGCAGTTTATTAATATTAAAATTTATTTTTGTTTTCTTAATATTTATATATTTTTACTTCATCTCATTTCAAACTTTATATTTTCATATTTTTCAAAATGTTATTTATATTTTTACCTTAGTATGTTTGATAAATAAATTTGCTGAGTCTTTCAATGACATTGCCAATTTCAGAAAGCAATATATGAAAGAGAACCATAATTAGTCCATAAGATAAATTTACAACAATCACTCTCTGTATTATTAAGCCTTTAAGAATTTGCTAGGAAGTAGAATGAAAGATAAACACCCGCGCTTCTTACAGTTTCCTATCTGACAAATTACACAGGAAAAAATACCTATAGTGAAAACGATGTCACTCATTATAAGAGAGAACAAGGACACAATTGTCATTACGTCGAGAAGTTTAGTAATATGCGACAAGTAAAACGCCTCTTAATGCTCTCTAATCTGTTTATTGCTTAGATCGATGTAGCATTTTTTGATGGTTATTTCCTATCATTCAATAAAATATAAATTTATTCTTATGATTTTTTAGTATTTAAGATTGGGATTATGTACATGTATGTATGTTGATTTTTCAGCTTTAATAAATTCTAAATAATCATTTTTTTCATTAATTATATTGTAAAATATGTTTTCAGGTGACAAAAAGTCCCATAATCAAATTAGAAAGATCATTTTCCAGTTAAAGTTTTTAAAAATTCGTTTTTAGTTATTTATAAATTTTAAAGATAAGTTTTAAGTGAATGCAAATTCCAAGTTTTTTTATTTATATTATTATATAAAAAAATTATATATATATATTTTAACATTCTTTATTATGATCTTTATATATACTGGCACACTTTCGGAAAATTATCCATTTTCCATTATGTAGGATAAGGTGAGAACAAAAAAGATATGCTATCTAAATTTCAGTAACTGTAATTTTCATCTACATAGTATATTTCGTATTAAAATGAATGGTCTTTAAAACAATAAGGCATTTAAAAAACATCTTGTATGTATAAGAATTTTCCTCTACTTTTTTGTTAATATTTATTCTTAACTGAGATATTGTTATTTGGTTTTCATTGAAGTCGATAATATTCAAATGTTATAATAAAGGAAATATTTTACTAAACAATCCAACAAATTTCTGAATATCTATCCAACATTCTAGATTTTTTTACTATAAGAATTGTTTCCATTTCTGATGAAATGTTGGACCAATTTGTGTTCTTATATTTACTAACAGAAATGCATGTCTTGTTTATCATACATGTAGCTTACAAAATTACGAATTAATCGGAAAAGAGTTTTCATTCAAACAAGGGAATACTTTTTAACAAACATGCATATTGCTGACGCATTGTTTTAACATTCATCCTTAACATTTATCAATCAATTATTTGTACAATATAGAAATTAGTCACTTCCTACTACATATCATTTAAACAAGTAAAATATTCGTTTTGCTTGTACTTTGGTTAGTATTTACCAATAGAATACGAAAAATTTTTGAGTTAAATCTTACAGAACGTGTTTGTTCATGAAAATTCAACAAACGATGATAGTGTAAAATTTATATTCATTATTCAAATATTTATTTGAGTATACTGTACTGTTTATACAGAAAATGCTTACATGTAGTAACAGAATACAGATATGTTTCGAATATTTTTAATTATAAGATCAATAGTTTTGCTCTTCTAACATTTCTCTAATTTTACAAATCACATTTTTTATACTTTTCACAAGAATCCCAAAGAATGTTTACAATACAAAAAAAGTTTAATTAAGAATGCTTTTAAATTATACACGCATTTGAAAATGGTATTAACAAATGGAATAGGTGAAAATTTTAAGTAATATATTTTACAGATAGCTCAGCACACACAGAATCACCAAACCCTTAGCTCTCTGTTTACGTTTATTAAAAAATAACAGAAGATCTCTAATAAGAATTTCAGTGCTTAATATTAATTTAATCCCACAAACAAAACTTCGCGTATTTCAAAGAAGAAGATGCTGAAAATTATCCAAACGCAAACAGAGGGATATTTATATTTTAATAGCAATATGTGATATCAAAACAAATTTAACAAGGCGTAAACTAAAACAAATTTGCTTGTAATTCACAATTTTCTGTGAAAAGGCAAATATTTCCAATACTTTGTCAGGTGTATTGTTTCAGTTTTCTTTCAAACAATCATAAAAAAACAGTATGTAAACCGTAGAGTTTTCTTGTGATCAAAATATTTTAGAGCTTGTGTAATTTTAATATAAAATTAAAATATTTTAAATGTGTATTCGAAAATATCTTACATCAAAAATATGAGAATAATAAATTAGTGCTTCTGCTTTCAACAATTTGGGACATGAAATACATACATTTATATGTATGCTTCCAAAGACCATTACCAAACTTATCTTACTTTTATTCTCAATAAGAAATTCCATCTTGCTTGAGAAATTCAAAAAATCATTTATTATAAAATTCAATCTGGAATTGTTTTTACTTTGAATTTCTTCCTTGAAATTTTCAGCCAGTATTGTCTTAACACTATACTAATAATAAAATAGTTATTAATTAAAAGCAATATACGACTGATTTTCCATAAATAATGATACGAAAATAATTAAATAATTTGAAGCTACATTTAAAATATTTCCAATTAAAAATTCGTTTCATAGAATGACTTGTAATGAAGACAGTTCACAATTGGTTTTGCTTTTGCATAAATTTTGTCTACATTACATTCTATTAATCTTTGTAACTATAAGTCAGCATTGAAATACGACTCTAATTTTAACTATATGATACGGGTATCCCTATATTACTGATTAATTACCAATCAAAAAATTTATTTCTTCCATATAATATTCGATAAATTTTGAATCAAATGCTTCTATTCTAAGAGGTATTTGTTGATTTATTCTTTCTTAAGAGAGACTTGCTTCTTAAAAATGAATCCTACTCCCCAATGAGTTTTACCCTGAAATACTAAAACAAATGGCAAAATATAAAACAAATAGTGACTATGATATAAATTGGAAATCAT
Organism: Latrodectus elegans; assembly: GCA_030067965.1. Taxonomy (NCBI): domain Eukaryota; kingdom Metazoa; phylum Arthropoda; class Arachnida; order Araneae; family Theridiidae; genus Latrodectus; species Latrodectus elegans. The sequence continues at coordinate 45,287,426 of CM057818.1, read as the reverse complement.
AAACTTAGATATTTATCATAGAAATTATAGAACCATACCTAAAAATGTTTACAATATTTTGTGAATAAAGAAATAAGGAAATGTTTTAAATCCTTAACTGTTTTCACCTTTTTAATGTAAGAGATATAAATTTTTAACTTGTTGCTGTTTTGTTCTAGGAGTTTATATGTTTTCTTATGAATGGTAATATTGATTCTAATGACCATTTATAGATTAATTATCTTCTGGAAGAAATTATGGACATAATAATAATAAATAAAGTATTTTTTTTCTCACAATTAATTGTGAATCAATTACATCAATTTTAACTTTAATATATCAAAGAATAGCCTCTATAATCCATAAAAATTATCAAATATTCGCTAATCATAAATATTTTACATTTTTAACTTATTTGATCTTATGAATCTATTTCCTTTCTCACTAATATTAATAAACATATATTTTATCTATTATTAAAAGTTATTGAGCATTTGTTATAGCGAGGAATATTTCAAATAAAATTATACTACAGCGCAACATGGTACTATAAATCAAACCATAACGCAATGAAAAAAAGGGGATAAAGCTAGTCAATATATCCGTGCAGCTGTCTGTGTAATAAAGAAAAGAAAAATCAAGTTTTTAGCCATTAAAATAAGAGAAAATACAATTTAATTTTTTTCAAATAATGTATTTTCTTTTTCTGTCAGAATTTATGATTGAAATCAGCAGCTTCAGTATTTAACAAAAGATTCCAGGACTTTAATATGTTTGGACTTCCTGCGCCATTCCCTTCGCGAAAAGAAGATTAAAATATTTTCAAATGCGAAGATAAAAATTCATAAAAGGTGAACTTCGATGCAGAAGTGCAAATTGTTGTTTCGAAATCCGAAACATATAAGATCATTTGTCTTTACCAACTCGACTAATACCATGTGACGTCATGGGAGGAGAATCATTAGCATTCATAAGGCCTTTCAAATGACTCCTTGAACTTCCCGACTGCGAGAGAGACTTGGCAAAAGAAAGAGAGGCGGAGGAGAGGTGAAAAATCTCTATTAAAACGTCTCTCACCTGCCGAAGAATCCAGTTAATCTTCTTTCTTTTGAGAAATTAGGCCTCTCGACAAAACGGGTGAAAAGGATTACTCCGGAAAATTTGTAATTTTTGTATTGAAAAGGATGGCATCGTATCGCGTTACAGGGTCCTTTTCTGCGTAGCATCTCACAGCAGATACAAATCCTCGGGTTAAAAGGCAAGAAAAAGGGCTTTTTCGCTAACAGGCTTAAAGGAAGGGAGAAGAATTTCTGACACGCCTTCCGCAGGAGGGAACAAAGGCATGACTATTCCTAGGGGGTATCCAGGAAAACGTTGTTTAATCCTCGTTTAATAATGCAGCCAGTATGCAGCGAAAAATCTGAGAAGAGCTCAAGTCTCGTTCCCGAGGAGAAAGATTGTGATTCGGAGGAGGAGGGACCACTAGCAAACTGAGACGCTGTTCATTCAAGGTTCCAACTTGAGAGCCAGAATAATTGGTTTTTAAAACGTGTCCTAATGCATTATTATGATTATTTTTACAGTTCCTGAAACAACTTAAATTCACTCAGAGTATATTAAATGGAGATGGATCTGAAGAATGGACGTTATTTCAGTTAATAACTTCTCCATTTAGACGATTGCAGATGATATTGCAATGATACATACATTATGAATATTCAAAGCAACTTTCATTTCTTTACAAATGACATTTATAGTGTGTGAGTCTACAAAAACAAATGTATTTTATCATATTTTATATGTATCACTGATTTTTGAAATAATTATACATTATTCAAATTTCGGGATGAAGTATTTCAGAAAAAAATCAGAGCGCTTACTTTACTTCAATGAACTGAGATTACGTTAAAAATTTGAATTATTCAGAAAAATAGAATTTTAAAAAGTTATGCAGGAACAGCTTGAATATAAACTTTTATACTTAATATACATATTTAAAGTTTCATTAGAAAAGTAAACAATTAAACGCTTTATAAGTGAATCCACATTCTTTACAATGTATTTTGTTGCATTTTTCCCAGATGAGATTTAATATAAAATAAAATTCATACCACGAGGCATACAATGCAATGCCATCACAGGTTTTTCATTTAAAATGTCTCATATTCTTTCATAATCTGAATGGTTTCTTTTGGGGCTAGGCATCTGATGATACACGAGACACGTGTGCTTCTTAACAAAACTCACGTCCCGTGAAATAATTCTTTCTCAGTGTACCGAAGCTTAAAAGCATCGTGCGAATTAACATTTTTAAACATTTATTAAAATTATATTATATTATACATGCACAGAGTCATGCAGATTATTGCTTCATGTGGGAATAATATATCTATTGCTTCTATATCTTTCCTCCTTAAATAAGTGAAGGAAATTTCTCCTTCTTTTACCAGTTCTGTGTACATCAATTTCGATATCTTTGGCATGTATGATTAAGCTAGTTACATGATATAGTCCTTGATTTCATATTTGAGGATTTTGTTGAATCTCTCCACATATGATATGTAATTGAATCTAAACAAGTCTTACTAGTCATAAAGCATTCTAATATAAAATATTAAAGCGTTTCACTGCAAATAATAGTTAATCAAACTGACTTTTATCAATGAAATGTATTACTATTAAAAAGTTTATTTTAGAAAATAATGTATCACTGAATTTTTCTTCAAAAAGATGTTTAAATAAATTTAACTTATTTGTTTTAAAAGCTTCTTGATCATTTTCTAAATTTGAAACTAAGAGAAATATTATAAGATTAAAATACAAAATTTTCTAAAAAATGAGTCTTCAACTTGTGAGACATGTTAATCAAAAATTTAAAAACTGTAATTCTTTACACTTTAATTCTTTCAATATTTTAAATATTTAAAACTTAAAAAAATTATATTATTTTCTTTCTGTTTACATTCCTTGTAATATTATTATTATTTTTATTTTCTCCAAACTATATCAGAAAACCACAAGTAATAATTGAGTAGATGTAACACAGTCAGAACTGCCCATCATAATATCAAAGTTAAGATAAAAAAATATTAACCAAATGATAAAATAATGAGCGCATTTTAAGTAGACTTAATTTATCTTAAATAACGAAGAAAAGAAAATATTTTTGTGAAGGAGGCACTAAAGACTGAAATGTGGACGGAGATATGCAGGTGGTTATAAAAATAATGCAAATATCTTAAACTTTAAAAAATACTTTGTTAGCGTAGTAGAAGAACATATGTGGTATGTAATGAAGCTCCAATTTTCTTAGTAAATAATCCACATAAGACTGAATAGTTTTTGAAGGAATATTGTACCATTTTTCATGGAAATATTGTGAATGTTCTGTGAGAAATTCGGGTGGAAGAAATCGGGATTTCCATACTGAACATTTTAAAATAAAACATAATGGTTCAGATTAAGGTTGGATAATGTGTGGGCCAAGATAGATATTTTACATCATTCTCTTCTTCCTCAAATCACAACAGACAAATTTCACAGGTTGACAGCTCATTATCATATAGGTAAATTTCATTTTTTCCGAGAAGCTAAGTCTGCATCATGAGATGGATCTGATCAACTAAAATTTCTCTATACTTACTTATAGCGATCTTAGGATTACGATTGATCCTATAGAAGACCACAATATGGCTGTCCATATTAGAGATACTCTTTCGTACATGACACCAGCACAAGCGTATGTTCATGGTGTCTCCCAAAAGTGTTCCCATTCTGTTTTAAAGAAAAGTACGAAAGACAATTTATCAAAGTATAATCGACAAATTTTTGGGTAATGTAATACCATTCTAGGTGACGTTTAGAATATGCATTTGTGACAAAACGTGTAGAAATTGTGATTCTGCGGGTTTATTTATAAAGGTACCTGATAACAACAGTCATTAACACTGGTCTCTTTGGTTTCAATTGTTTTAATTTGTTACAATCTATTTCAATACTCATTAGTTATCTTTCAGTTTATATTTCTGTTCCTCTATTTTGCTTTACAGAGTTTGTATGGCAGCGCAATGTAAATGTTGCCCGAGCTATAGATACTGTATAGTTAGAGACTTGTAACATTTTTATGTTACAATCACACTTGCTCATGTAAGACATCCACCTAAAATTTGACTGCATTAAAAATCTGCAAAGTACGGCATTTTACACATTTGAAAAATATCCAAGATTTACAGAACTTTAACAAAGCAATCACTTACACTTTGGTAGTAATACCAAAATGCATACATTAGTCCTGAAAGAAACTGGTAGATATTTTCAATGATTACAAAGCAGATTTAAGAATGTCAACTTTATTTAAGCATTTCAATTATTTTGATGATAGATGTAGGTACTAAAAGTTGAGTGATAGAGTGCATTACTACACATGCACTTTTTATTGGATTTGAGAAAATGTTATGGGTATATAATAATTGTGACTATATACACAATATTTAAACTTATACTAAGCAGTTTGTAAAAATATCAGTACCATAAAAATTATGGAAAATATAAATTGAATTCACACTTTATTTTACTTCATCTAAATTCATTTTTACAGAATAATATAACAGACTATACATTTTTTATCTATTTCACAGACTTCTGTTGTTGCACCAGCATACTTCCGTGTGCCTATCCCTGAGTTGGGCTCTAGCAGTTAGATAGAAGCAGCCGGATGAAGTCTTTATGATTTTGAATCAGGGAGCATGCAGATGACACCCAATACGTGGCCTGCCACTCTAGAGGTATCATTCCACTTGGAGGACTTTGCGACCACGACCAGTTTTAATGTGCCTCAGCCACCACTAGCTCACAAGACGGATCTTTGGTTGGCCGAGGTTAGAACTCACGATCTTCCGATAATGAGAACAACGCCCTTGACAACAAAACCACCGTGGCCCTATTTTGCAGACTGTATTTTAAGTAGATTTCATACGGAATAAAACACTGTATAAACTAGAGTATCAAGTCATGCAGGTTATACATATCAATCAAAGAAATGTCATTTAATATACCCTTTATCTGTTACCCAAACTTTACTCATAATATTTTCCATAAGTCAATGAGAGATAATTAATAAAAAAATGCAATTTATATGCTATCATTGTTCGATATGCCAGAGCAAAGAATAAAATTAAATTTATCCGTTTATAGAAAGTATTTACTTCGTTGAAACTAAAACAAAATTTATGTATTTCAAAATGTGTGTAAATGTTTTTGCTGAAATATAGCTTCAAATATGTGATTAAACGGGCATAATGAATTCGTTGCCCTGAAATTATTTGATGGAGCAGGTGATGCGTTTAGAGTCTTCAAAGAGTAAGTGAAACCAACATTTAGAATCAGGAGTATCTAATACCATAAATTAAAATGGTATTTGAAAAAAATAGTAAATGGGGCAATTCTTTATTTATACTGAGGTAGCTTTAAATGTCTTATTCCAGAATAAAAGGAATTTAATATTGAAAAATACAGGAATTTTATAGTATGAGAATATAATGCTTAAGAGCCAAGAAAACCCTACATAGAAGCAGAAGAAGCCTAGTAATTTACCAATAAAACAGCAAAGTCAATGGATCGTAAAGGTTAATCTAAAAACGCAACGTACGTTTACAAGTATAAGCTCAGAGAAACAGCTATACTTAAGTTATGACAAACAAGAAAATAATTTGTATTCTTCCTTAACCTGTAAATAGAATTTCGATTCGCTAATGATATTATCACATAGAAGAGGATTGCATTTACTTTTTTACTGGGTCAGAAATCAAGGCTTCTATCTAACTTCTGCTTTAATATCATATTTTTATATTTGTATTGTGTTTATTTTCTATGTTATTGTATTAAACCTTTTCCAGTGATGTTTCTCCAATATGGAATATTCAACCACAAAAAAAAATTCAATCATGCTATTTTGTAAGAATTCCTTTTCTTATTTTTAACTCATTCTATATTTTCATGTACTATAATGCTTTGTTATAGCTTTTTAGGAGAACTAAAATATAAAAACGATTTCATGTATGTATATAATCTTTATTACCGAGCAAGCTTTTAATACGTAGCTCACTTGGGAATTTGGAAAGTTTCATCGTCGATGCATGGTTAATCGCTGTTACATGTTTAAACTGTTCATATTTATGAATGAAAACTAATGATATCTTAACATCGAAAGCCGCTGAAAATCGATTATATATTACTTTTAATAAAGAATTTTTTTTAATAGTTGGCAGTATTTTTGAATGTCATAGGAGGAAATACAAAAAATTACAAAGAACCCATCTCCACATATGTGTATGCAGAAAACATAATCATAATATTCATCTTCTATTATTGAAAAGCGGTTAAGACTAAATCTGCGACTTCTAACTGTAGAGAATGCTTTCTTGCCTCAAGACAATGGTAAGCTTACTGAGTGATTCATTTTAAAACAGAAGGTATTTCGTATCATAGTAAACAATAGGAAGATTTTTGGGAATTTTCCACTTCCAAATCGTCATTATTTTTCATCTGCAAACTTCTTGTCATCTCTTTGTTTCCTTCTGCTTAGTTTTTAAAAAATCTCATTAATTGCAATCGCAGTTAAAATATTTCTTTTATTACATTGAAAACCAAAGTTAAGATCAGTTTTTGTCGTGTTACATATTTCGTAAAGATTCATCGCAAATTTAATCAGTTCATGTTAGAAACTCCATTTCACGCCTACCTTCGTGAAAACTTAAAGAATAAGAAAAAAAAACTTGAAATTCAAAAAAAAAAAAATTCATTTGAATAGTAAAGCGGTCTGAAATGAAAAGAAAAATTAGAGAGAGAATAACAATTATAAACAATTATGTGATTTCTATATTAGTTTGATGAGATTTATTTTTAAATTCTCAATATATGCTTAATTTTGTTCATGAGAGCTAATTCACTATTTAATTTTGATTTGTGGATTCACTGTTTGTTTGCTACTGTTTCATTTTAATAGTAATGTTAATTTTACTAATTGCATAAAACAAATGAAGGTTTTATAAAAATTGTATAAATAATTATAAAACTTGATCTACTGGAATAAAAAATTCATTATAAAAAATTAAGTAATATTTATAATGTATCACAAATCAGATAAATTAATATTATTCGAGAAATGCATTATCTACAAACATCACGCATAGTCTAATTTATTATTATATTCTTTCTCCATTTTTCTGTGATTTTACTGTAATATGGATAATAGTTTTCACAAATTGATTATTATAATAAATAAAATCGTTTGTAATATCTCCTATCAATGGCACGGTATATAATTAAATGCTGTTCTCGGAAACAAAATATGATATTTGAAGCTCATCTTAGCAGATTAAGAAACTATAAAGAATACGTTCAAGCGCATAAAATCTTGTATTCAGACCTAGCTCTTCATATACAACTGGAGATTGGGTGCTGATTTCTGCTTGCACTACTGCCTGGATTGATATTTAGCAGTTTTCCAGGTTTCCTCCCTTTACCTACATATTATTATTCATGAAAATATTTCTCCTAAGGTCATTATATGTATATTATATATATATATATATATATATATATATATATATATATATATATATATATATATATATATGATTTCCAGATTTCCATTTAAAATGTTTTCGTTTTAAGTAAAATGTAAAAATATATTATCTTCAAAAAATCACTGAATTATAATCAGTGATATACATCACAATATCACTGAATCAGAAACTACAAGATCACGAATTTTTACAAAATTATTACCAATTTTAAAGTAATTTAAGTATTTTCGTTTTGCAATAATGTAAAAGGAAAAAAAGAAAATGTGATTATAGTGTGTGTGTGTCATAAGTATTTTTACAATTTCTTCTAGTTTCTCCTCACCTTTTCTTCTTTCTATACATATTTATTTCGAGCTAGAAAAATCCTTATATCTCAACAAGATTAATGAAGTAAAATACTAAAAAGTAAAGCACGGAGAATGATCGATCATTCAAAACTCGATATCTTTATGCTCGAGAATGGGATTTATTCATTCTCACTTTATTCAGAGAGATGAACTTTTTCTCTCTTCCTCGAGAGCCCCCAGGTAATATCTGATTCAAATATTATCCTGTCTTTTCCAATTATTAAGATTTCTTCTATTACAAAAGGGATTTCAGGTGCATGTATTAGCATTGAAAATCACTTGATCACATAAAAAAGCCGATCTTATTTATAGGAGTAACAAATTAATAAGAGGCCCTATCACTTCAGTTCTTTTCACATGTGCATCCGCTTAGGTATTAAATAAATTTCCATACTTTTTTTTTTCATCAGAAGATTAATAAAAGACAGAATTGATTTTTATTTAATACGTAACTTGCTTATATGATCGTAATTACTACCTGGCTAATAAAATTGACTTCAAGAAAATTTTGCTGAAGCTGTTTTTAAATTTAGATTCTACTATTGATATATTGAATATCAAATAATATGTAAATGTTTAAATACTCATTTAATATTACGATTTTGACCCCCAAATGCATTTAAAATTATAAATAATAAAGCATTATATGCACTCAAATTTCATTCTCATAAATATTTGAAAATGAATAGGATTTCAAAACGATATATAAAAATTTTAAGAATGATAATATGAATAGATATTTGTAAGAATAATTTTAAATGTATATATATATATATTACATAGATACATAAGTTTAACAGAATACATATATATAAGTCATTCAACTAATAATTCAAAATCTGAATAATAAATGTTAACAAGTTAACATATTAAAAAATTTCGAAAATATAATGATAACTTTTTAATCTTTAGTTGAAGTTATTTAACAAGCTATTGTCATTTTATCTTCTCTGAAAGAGCTTCTTACGCAGATATAAAATTCGGAAAAGCATTTGCTAAAATTAATATTTCCAATACTATCAATATTTCTGCTTGAATATAAAACAAACATTTGTTTGTTTTTCTATAAAACGTGGGTCAATAAAAATCAAATTAATTTTTAAAAGAAAATATTAGAGTGACAAGTAAAAATGTAAAAGTTATTTGACATTAAAAAGAATTTTAGAAAAAATAAATTAATAAACTTTGGCTTAAAATTAAGTTATTATGTAATCAATTTGAATGTCTAATGTAAATTTAACTGATAAAAACATGACAAACGTTTGCATAAAAATTTATAATAAAATTACATTATATTTAATTACAAAACATCATAAATTTCGTTTATGGCATGAATAACAAATTAGTATATGTATATATTTTTTAATTTGAATGGCTTTCAATGCAATTGCAAAACGAAAGCAATTCAGTTACTTAGCCCTCTCACTAGAAAAAAATCATTTAGGAAGACATTATTTTATGGATCATAATATAATTTGATTGTCTCCATTATTTTACAACTATTGTTGATAAATAAAGAAAACAATTACAAAACTTGATTTATTAATTGTTATAAAATTAGTAGTGTTATGAAATCACTTATCAGAAATCTTGTTCATCGGGTTCCAGCCTTAGATAACAACCATAATGTAAATTTGCCACGCACATACATTCTTTAAGCAAACACTGAAACTTAAAGTAATAAAAAAGTAATTACCAACAAGCTCTGATCCAAACTTTAAGCTTAAATGTTTTATTAAAATCTTGTTGACTAAAGGATTTATTAGCGCTTATCCCTTTCTCGCTACTATCTCCCTCCTCTGTCCCCCTTCCTTCGTTCCCCAAAGCAGCTTTTCAATAAATTAACTGGAACATCCTCCTCTATTATGTTAGGCAAAACATTATTTTGCTTAAGAATTTAGAAGATCAATAAAATCATTACAGAAAATCTGTTGTATTGGACTTAATCAAGAACTCTTCATACTGTCACTTATATTTTTAATTATGTACCATCTAATTAAAATAAATTATTTATATGAATTCCATTTGCAATATTTAAGGAATTGAACTCATAATTTTTTAGTCATTTGAATTCAAGTTTCGGTTTGCCTTTACAGCACTTGCATTCTGAAATAATTTTCGAACAATTTAAAATGGTTATTTCGTCATAAAAATAGGGAATTATGAAATGAAAACTTAATAAAATTTAACTATGCATTTGCAAAAAGGTGTCAAATTAAGTTGTTTTCTATGCATCTAATACATTTGAGCAAATCTTTTCGAAATTTCTTATTAAATGAGATATATTTCTGCGAAATAGACATATAAAATGGGTGGCATAGCATGATATAATTTTCAAGTAGTATGGATTAGACAAATATTAGTGCAGACGAATGCTTTTTATTTGCAATCATATGAAATATATAAATAAAGTTGTAAAATACATAAAGTTATTAATATAAAAACAGATCTTTATTAAGTACGAAATATATAAAATGATACTTCATAAGTAGGAAAAATGCAAATGAATTTATATATTTCATACTTGCTAAATATTTCCCTTATTCAATAAGTTTTAAAATAAAATTCGTAAATGCGTTTAATAAAGCATAGCATTAATAAATATGAAAGTATGTTTACTATTACATCACTAGAAAATAGACGCATTATTTTTACCTTCAAATTTTTTTTATCTCAAGTAATTTAGTTGATGTATATAGCATTATATCGCATAACAGTTTAGTAACTTTAAATACAATATTTCATTTAAATTTAATATATATTTTAAATAATTCACTCAAACATTAAAGCAATTAGTATTTATTTGTAATATTCAAATTAATAATTATAAAATGCCTTATGGGCGTCGTTAATGGTTTATAACTGAAATTGAAGATTTAACAACAACAAAATCTTTTCACCATCAAAATAATTGATAGATTTTAATATTTACATAAAAATGAACTTTCAGTTTTACATAAATATTACAATACAAATAACTACGCTAGATAATTCAATTGTTAAATCTGATGAATAATAATATTATATAAGTCCGTATTGGCACAGGTGTCGTATAATCCATGATTTCAAATTATTAATTTTTTGACGATGAAGAAAGGTTTCCAAGATGACATTTCATGACGTGCACGATGACGTAAATACTAGGGTTACCAAAATAGAATTTTCTGCATAATTCTTATAGGTCACCATATTTATGACGTAACATAAACGAGGTTGCCAGATACATAAGAAAATGCGCCAAAAAATCGTCAATCTCAGAATTTGGCGTTATGGGTTATACGGCACCTGTGTAACACTATATGTGAAATTTTAAAACATTTCAAGTTAAAATATCTCTATGAAAGAACTATAGTATCAACTGTACTGCATTTAACGATGTAAATGTTTCATAATATTAAAAATCTAAGAAATTATAACCATTCTCCAAGGCTAGTTTTTTAAAAGTTCGTTGTTTACAGTATAGGTTATTTCTTATTTTTTAAATAAACTTTGTTACATTTTGATGTTAATAAAGAGTTTGATTTCATGTTTTAAGTAATCTTATTTTAATCGGAGACAAATCAAACATATTTTCACTGATTTTTAGGGAGTTCTCACATTGCTCAACGAATTATTCGAAATGTTATAAATCTTGGTTTATTATTTTATTTACTGTTGCTACAGATGTATCTAAAGACTTTGTAGTAGATTTCTGTGCTAACAAATTTTCTCTTGTTACCAGAAATTTCATTTTAAAAATATTTGAAACAGTACATACCTTTTTCGAATATTTGTTTGGAGTCTTCTTTCCATGTATAAATAATGACAGGCAGTTTTTACCTACCCGATTAATAATGTCGCTAATTTTGCACTAAGAAATTTTAATTCCATGCATTTCACAACGTTTTTGAACTTTGGAATAAGGATATTTCTCTTTGGAAAGCGCAAAAGCATATCCTTCAATCCTCAGCTTGTTTACATGCGACATTTTGAAAGAAGAATAAATTTAAAAGTAGAAAACGATATTTCTCATATCAAATAATAAGCTATTGCCCGAAAATTTTATTTTAAAATGTTTACTTTTTTAAAATTCTTTATAAAAATTGTTCTAAAAATGTGTTAATACCCTCTATATATTTGTAATATTTAAATTAACAATACAAAACAAAAATTGAAAACTAATCAAATTCGTCTTACTCAACAATTCAAAAATTTTTTTGTTGTCCTAAGCAGGGCATTAGTTTAATATTTAAAATAAAATGTGTGTTTCCAATAATTGCAATTATTAATTTAGATTTATATTAATTAATAATTTAGATATCTATTAATGAAATTTTAAAAATTTAAATTGTTCTAGCGATTTAAGCTAACCATAAAGTGGATGTTTCGTCATATCTTTTTCATTTTGCTTTTGCTCTATTGTCAACGTATTAATGGCTTGAACCAATGGAAAACGACTTCTCAAAACGATGCTAGAATGGTAATTATATAAGAAATCATTTTATTACTAAAATGAACTTCAACAATATTCTTAGATGGTCAACTTCACATTTCTTTCTGCTAATTGACGAATGTTATTTGTAGGCAGGTAGCAAATTCACCGACAAGTCAGATTTATGATGCTGTCTCAATACGATGTGACGTATATAAAACGCTATCTGACATCATAGAAATTTTAAACCAATGAGAATTGTAATAAAGTGATGTATCTATAATCTCAACTGGAACTAAAGAAATAACAACTTTATGCTTAATAAAATTGAACAATATATTGCTATTTCTTGGTGTTGTTGTCGCATATTTCTGGTGTTTAGCAGTGTTAAATCAAGTCTTTGAAATTTGTCACTCTAAGAAAATCTAATACTTAAATTGGATTTGTGAAAAGATTGATTCATATAAATGCCAGACAATCTAGAATATAATCAGGGGTGACTTGTGATAGTCAGAGCACTAAAAACAAGCTGTAAAAACTTTTTATTCATAAGAATGAGACATATATTTTACATGTCCCTGATAAACCAAGTGGTGATCACCTGATCCAGCCTACAATACTTTTATAACTTTTACTGCAACGCCCAATCACATAATCAAGAAAATTAAAAGTAAATTCGGCCATTTAGTTTAGACCATTGACAAATTAACTTTGCTCCAGAAATTTTTTTTTATTTTTTATTTTTATTTATTTATTTATTTATTTATTTTGCTTTTTACTCCAGAAAATCTATCTGTTATATTTGAACGCTTACAACATCTACCAATATTACATTAAAAATTAACTACTGTTTCTTAACAATAGAAAATGTGTTATTACGATGATTTAAAGACGTAACGTCTTTTAATTCTAAGCAATTACATTAACGATTTCAACAATAGGCTGATAACTTCTCATCAGCATGAAATTGAAATCGGACTTGATCACTAATTCCTGATGACAAGAATGGGAAAGCACATTGTATCACATTTATTAATAAACTTATTTACACAAGAAATTAAACAAGCATTTTAATTAATGCATGAGTTTTACTGTTTAGTTTAGCATTAGCATTTTTAGCGTAATCTAAAATAATATCAAAATAGTTAGCTTTCTAGGATAAAGAATAAGGATTCTTACTTACTCTTCAAATTTAAATATAGATAATTACAGTTATAAAAAAAGCTTATTTACTTTAAAATTGAGTATTCAAGCTATTTCAAGAAATTACTTTTGAAATTTTGCCTTTGATCCTTTGAAAGATAAATAAACACAGAATAAAGATTACAAGATTATAAGAATTAATAATAAAAAATAATAACTTCATCGAAAAAGAAAAACTCAAAAATATTAATTAAAATTAAATGTAGAAGTTAGAATACCATACTACTCATCTTGCAGTGAAATATTTTATAAAATGCTGATTATGTATTCTAATTGATAAATATATATTTTCACATTTAATATTCATTATTCGCTTATATATAATTTTAAATTGCTATTTCAGTAAAATATAATTATGCTATTATCAGTTAAATTAATTAAATCTTTGACCATTTCAACAATACAAGAGAAAGAATTTTCTTAGTTAGTTTTCGATTAAGGAGGAATATTCTCATAAAATCTAAATAAATTCCGTTGAAATACATTTTGCCCATATATTTACTAAAACAATCTAACACAAACTCTCTATGACTCTAAGTTTACATTATATTAAAATTACGGGATATAATTCTATGAATAAGGAAAACCATGTTAAAGTTAAGTGCATTGTATAATATTTAAGAGGTAATGCATTTATATAAAGAGATTCTGTATTATAATTAATAAACTAAATCTTAGTGTCTTGCTTGAAGTTTATCGGAACGTTTTAAATTTCCCTAGAAAAATAACTTTATGGGGTGATTGTTTGATTTATTTTTATTTAATTTTCAAGTTTGAATTTCCGCTTTAAAATCCGAGTTTATGAGAGCACTTGTGTACGTGGAATTCTGTTTTTAAATTGAAAACATATCCACCACACACACACATACATCATCAATTATATTTTGCAACATTTATTACAATTTAAATTTTCAATAGCAGCAATTATTTTTTGGAATAAAAGAAAGGATAAGCATAGTGTCGCAATTTCATCACAATATGACTAAACTTTGCTTAACACTGCAATTGATTCTATTTTGCCGTTAGTTATCAGGTGGTAAATAATGAATATGATATTTAAAGAATATTGAATAATCAAAATTCTTACAATAAACGTAACTATATGAAATTTCACTATTTATTAGTTCAGTAAATTTACCAAATAAATCAGGTGTATTTGAGAGAAACAGTAGAATAATTGAACTAGAGACGATCTCTCGTTTTTTAAATATTTTATCTCAATCACTAGCAAACACAGATTATTATAATAAATAAAATCTGAGATAATTCAATGAAATTATATTAACTTTATTTAAGGCAACTCGCTCTTGTTAAGCATCTGAAATTGTAGGTTAATATTAACAATGTTTTTAAAATATGATCGGGAATACTTACGAGTTGCATTTTATATGAATAATGTTATTATAATCTAATAAAAAAATTTTCGGAATGTTTCGCGTTAAAGATTTTAACTATTTATTTGAAAAGATTAAAAGCAAATGTTGCAAGTATATTTGCGGTAATCAATCACAAATCATTGCTACTTGAATTATATGTCTCTTCAAACATAATTTAAAAGTATTTAAATTTGATTATTTAAAAGAATAACAAAAAGAGAAACATTTATGTGTGATTAGTTTTGTTATAAATGATTATTTCAGATTACATTACATTTCTAATGCGTTTATACGGTGCTCCTATAATTATTTGATTGTGTACATAAATGTCAATTTATAAATTGCAATTTCCCCGGATTCAGTGAAGATTCAAAACATTTTACATTTTTGTAAAAATAAGAAAAATGTGATCTTATATCTTATAAGTAAAATATATGAAAATCTTTTTTTAAAAACAGTATGTGTAATTGCAGATTACCAAGCATGCCGAAAATATTGTAAGATAAACTGAAAAATTTAGTACCTATAATAGATTTTTCCAGTGCAACTTAAATAAATAGAAAATATACTGGTATCAATGGAAAAGTTTTTATATCTGTCAAAATGTTAATCAGGCATAGCGTAATTCCTAAATTAATTTTGTTCAGACTTTTCTGTCAAAAAAGAAAACTAGTTTGAAATATTAATTTTATCAAAAATATTTAAAGAAATAAGAATTTGAACAAGATTTTTTGCTGATAGAACATAATTTAACATGAAATAATTTCATTAAATTCAAAAGTACAATCAAGAATTTTCTTTATCATTCTTATTGAACTTCCATTGAAAATTTTATTTTATAAATGGCTTGTGAAAATTTGTAAGAATCATCTTTTAGTAAATATTAAAATTATTAATTTAATAAAAAAAAATTTCACTGATCAAATCGCAGTATATTTGCTTAATCATGTAAATTTGGACATATATATCGGATAAAATATGTTTGATTATATATTTAGAAAATTAATCTTTCAATGCCATGTTTTTGATAACAAAAAGAAGAATATATAAGAGTAAGCAAATATCTACAACTGTATTAAATGTGATCAGTGAAATTATTATTCTTGTGTATCGGAAAGCTATATACAAATATAAGTAGAATAAAGGAAAGTACAAAAGTTAGTTTACTAATGAAAGTATACCATGAAATTTCTTCTTTTAAAATTTCATTTCTATTATCATTTATCTGTAAATCTTCAATGGTGATTGCATGATAAATAACACAAGTTAGTTGCATGATCCGACATTTTGATTATGTAAAGTCAACTTGCTTGAAGACATACTATTTCAATGTTAGAAAGTGCAAGAAAGAAAAGAATTTGTTCCTTTATTATAAATATTCTGCGATATAAATTAATAAAACTATTATCTATTGTTTGGATTATTTTCAACGAAGATAAGATATTATATGAATTTAATGATTTAACCAAAATAATATGATCAAAATTCTTCCAACTTATCAACTATTCATGGAAATATTTTAAGCTCATTTATATCATTTCCTATTTATAATCAGTCATATGAATCGTAATTGTCTATTACAAATGAGTCTAGTCATATTATTAAAATTTAGATGGAATTTAAAATTTTGACCATTTTAAAATTACATGAGAATTGAACTAAGAAATTTTAAGATTAGAAATCTTATATGCTCAGTTTTTTTTTAAAAAAAATACTAACATAATAAACATTTATTATATTTAAGAGTTGGCATATTATCTTAATTCCTTCAATACTGGAGAAAAAAATATTCAGTGAAACAATGTTGAATACTTTATTCGAATACTTCTTATTTTCTGAATTGAGTACCATCAGGTAGAGCGTCGATTAGCATTACTCTAGAAATCATTTTTGAAAGGAATTAGAAATTCAAGCAAAGCTTAGCCATTCTCCAGAAACAAAGGGATTTCGGAAAGATGGAGAGCGAGAAATGGAGAAAAAAAAAAAGCAATGTGAAAAGCAGAGTGTCTTCTAATTTCTGTCATGAAAGGGGAGAGGATATATTCGAAACAGATACACTTGCCATATTAGGGAAGCTCAAACACGTGTATCAAACTGGGAAAAGGTACTGATTAGCAAAACGACGGAAAATTTTCATAGAACTTCCCATGCCTTTGCTCTCTTTCGCCGTATCTTTTGTCTCTGAGGGTTTGGCAACGGTGAAGAGAATAAGGAAATGCAGACAAAATATTTCTGCAAATCTAATTAGATGATAAAATATTTATGCGAGACGCATGAATATTCGCGGTTGCCAGTTAAGGGTTATACCTAGTCTAATCAAAATTCAGCAAAAATTTTTCCTTCCGTCTTACTTGTCGCTGCATTTACTTGCCTGAAATGAAGCGGAAAAAAAGCTTTCGCAAACGGAATTTCTCGCACATAATTGGCGAAAACTTTTATTTTTAAATCCCAGTGGTTTTAACGTTTGAAAAGAGAAAAATAGCTCAACAAAATGTTACAGTATATATAAACACCCTGACTGCGCGTTTCATTTGTAAGAAGGAGCCTACGCTTCATTTTAAAATTTGATTAGCGAAAATTCTGGGAAATAATAAATTATACACATAAGCTCGCTTCCTAGTTTTTTCAAACTTTAAGCACAAAATGCTGAATGTAGAAAAAAAAATATTAGATATGGCATACCGTTTTCGATCAGAAGCGATGATTTCCAAAAAGAATTATTTCCTCAACTAACTCTTAATTTATCTGGGGAATAAATTTCGTTGCAAACGATACGCGAAAATATATCTGCAATTTCGAATTTTTGCTTCGAAGTAACTGGAGATTTATTAGACATAATTGTAGTTTGGCAATCATTACTGACTAAAAAGACTTAAAGGGATTAAGATATTCTTCAATTAGTTTTTTTTTTTGGAAGCAAATGTTTGGAAACAAACAATCAGACTATCCTGAGTAATGTTGAAAATTTAAAATGTTATTTGAAAGAAGCGACAGGTAAAATTTTTATTTAACTACTTTTATAAGAGAATTCTTTTGAAAATATCTGCTGAATTTTTTAATATGTTTTATAAATTAATAATATTATACGTTGCACAATTTTTGCGTCATGTGTTTAGAAAAATAGTTATTTTTCAAAAATGCATTTTTCTGATGACATTTTGGAAATTTAAATAGTAACGAGATTGTATTGTTTGCTAAAAAGAGCTTCAGTATATAATATACACATTAAAATGAATGTATCAAATAAATTCCTTTAAATTTCTCTTCCTACGCATGGCACTAAAATGTGTTTTAAAATTTTCCTTTTTTGGTTTAGAATGTTTTTGTATAACATTTGACTAATTCTGTGAAAAACAGATATATTATGTTATGAATTTATATTCATAAAAAAAATCTGATTATAACCTCATGTATCTTTTATTCTACTTATATGTTGACTATAGAGAATTAATCAGTCTATTTTATTACTTAAGTTATTATTATTACATTTTTTTTATTAACACAAACATTAAGACAAAAATCAGTAAATTAAGTTTGAAAAGCATTTTTGGAAAAAAAAAAGAGTTTTGAAAATATTTGTAATTTATTTGTGCTTTATCTAAGAGTTTGCGTGTGTGGTGAGAGGACTTTAAAACTTATAATACTTGTCAGAGTTAAGTAATATTTCGAATCTATTTCTCCAAAATGTGTTTTATTCACTCTGCAAAGTATATTCCAATATGGAAAAGTATCTTATCCAAAATTTTCTTATATTTTTTATAGGTATCTTTCGAACCAATTAGTTTTTACCGTAACTCGTATATTAGTCTCCAATGTACTCTATCGTATTCTATGATTACACACAATTAGTTTTATCTGCTATCATATCAAGTCCTGCAGTATCTCAAGTATGTGAAGACAGTGAAATGGTAGAGTTTATGGCAAAGCACTGATTTTAAAAATGTATATCAGGAGATACAAGCTAATAAATAGACTTGAGCCATGTATTAACAGAATTCAGCGACCAAAACTTACGAGTTTTATATTAAGGAATTGCCTAACTGGAGATACTTTGGCAGGAAGGTCCGGATACCGATGAAAATAACTCTGAGAATTAACAACGGACAACTCTTTCCCCAAAACAATTATTTGGCAACTAGAAATGGAAAAATTAATATTTATTTATCTTATATTTTCATTATTATGAATAATCAATTTTTTCATTTCTGGATGGTAATAATAATTAATGACAATGACTTTTCAAAATGCGATTTTAACTTAGAGAAAAAAGCTAAAAACATTTTAACATTTCTAAATATTTAAAGGTTATTTTTCTCTTTAGGAAGAAATTACGCATGTATCAAAGTAAATTAGAGTCATTCCAGATTAAAAAAACAAATAGCATTTCTCTATTTTTAATAGTAATTACTGAATTGTGTTGTTATTATCATTCAAACCTTTACTTCCATAGGCAACTCTTACGAAATGACCGGCCAACTTGTCTAGTGGTCAGCGTGCCTGACTGCGGATAGAGAGGTCCTGGGTTCGAATCCCGGTTCAGGCATGGATGTTTCCTGTCTTTTTCCTTTCCTTGTATGTGAATGAAGTATGAATGGTACCTACCCTAAAAACAGGTCTCTAGGGTATTTCTGAGGGTGCGATGGTAGCCCACCCCCTGTGGTGCACCCAGGGCAACGCCTAGGCGGCAAAGAAGTTGCTATTTCTGGCCGTTCCTTGGGTATAAGGGGACGATACATCCTAATATACCCCGAACATTGGGAAAAAACTCTTACGAAAAGAGAATTAAATATTCCTATATCTTTGCTACAGAAACAAGCAATTATCGAAGCCTATAGCTCTATAGAAATATTATAATTGAAAAATGTGGTATAAATACTGAAATTTATAAAAAGCATTTCGTTCCATGGTAATTAGATATTCCAAAAAGAGTTTGCTATTCAGGAATAGAAATTCTTGGCAGTATATAGTTTGGTTTATGTAAAAAAATTATAATATTCTTTAAGATTGTTTTCTATAAGGATTAGTAATTTTCCTAAGTATATTTCTTCTCAGAAAGAAATGAATATAAATAATGGCTTTAAAAAAAATCTATAATTCTATTAAAAACTCATTTAAAAGGATTTTTAAGTCTCTTGTAATGACACAGGTTTGGTGGATGTTAAGGTTATTGCAATAGAAGCATCTTAATCTGCTACAATTCTTTAACAATCAATTTTACATTTTTCAAACTATTTTACCCTACAATCATTTTTCTAGAAAAAATTTACTTCCATTTTGGTCTTTTAAAGTTACATTGTTTCAACTTAGGAAAAACAAAGATATTAATGTTTACTAGAAAATAAAATTAGTTCTTTTATGATAAATATATTATCCAATATTTTCTTATGTTTTTATAGTTATCTTTTTTATCAATTTGTTTTTAACGCAAACTTAAATTTTTAAAATGTTTTATTGTTAACAATAAATTTGGAATTTAATTCATACATTTATTTGCTTAATTTTTTTACTTCTCTACTTTCTCATTACTGTCATTATAAATCTTCTCAATATATAAAATTGTATAATTTACTTTTAATTTATAACAAAGGTTATAAATAAAATTTATAACAAAGGTTTTGCATATAAATAAAGAATCGAGAAGAAATAATATTTTTATCGCGTAAATGTAGAGATTTATTACTCATAATTTTTTATAGTAAAGTTTTTCAACAATAAAAATTTTTTTCAAGAATTTCAATTACGTTAGTAATTAAGTTATTATTATTAAATTAATTATGTCTTACGCACAGCTAAAAATATCTAAATTTATTTATATTGCATATTTGCCAACATTTTTTTCATTAAATATGAATCAGAAATTTTCCTTTTTGATGAAGTAACTGATTCAAGTAAAATGTAGTATCAATCCATTAATTAACAAGCAGAAAAATTTAAAAATATAATGTCTTTTTGCTCGATTACGAAATGAAACTGCTATTTTCAAGACATTAGAATGAATGCTTTTATTTGAGTTTTCTATTTTGTGATAAGTTATTCTCGAAACAAACTTTTTTAAAATTCAAGTTTGATTCAACTTTTTAAATTATTTTCAAATAAATATTCTTTTTTGTGAGATTATTAGGTATATTTAAAAGCCAACATATTAAATACTATGTAAAATATGATGAAATATATCCATCTGATGACTATATTCTTTCTATAGCAGATTTAACGGGATCAGAAAAAATTTTCAGTTGACGAAATATAAAATTTCCTGCATATATATATTCAATGCGTACTTTTCCCTATTCAATAGAATAAGATGACAGTAAAAATACACTTTTTGTGAAAAGGAAGTGAAAAAAATGAAAATAAGAATTTTATCGAAAAAAAAATGGCGCATATTCTTCTTCTTCTTTTTTTTTTTTTTTTTTTTTTTTTTTTTTTGCATATATTCAATACGTTCTTTTTCGATTCCTTTCCTTGCTCTTCTCTTCCAATAATCATCTCTTATTTTTTTTTATCATTTCTCGGAACAGATAATATCCTCTAGTAGAAAAAATATAAATAAAAAATTATATATCCATGCACAGAGAGAGAGAGAGAGACATGTACGTAAAAGGAAGAGAAGGTAACTGGATTCTTTTTATTTTGTATTCCTATTAAAGGAGGGAAAGATCGTACACATAACGCTATTGTCGTTGCACGAGCATTTGAAATGGTAGCCGTAATAAAGAAATAATAAAAATGTAATAATCCAGTTTTAGGTTTTGCTTTCTGAAGGGGGCGCGGTATTTTTTCCTCTCTTCAATTTTCTTTACGAGTGACAGAAAAAGATTGAGGTTAAAACTGGATGGGGTAAATTCTTCGCAATGTCTTTTCGATTTCATTTTCCGGCCTTTTACAAATTCATCATTCAAAAGAGAAGGGGTAGCAGATTTCTTAAGGAAAGGAGAATTTTGATCTTCAGTTGAATTTATTTGAGTTTTTACATATTCCTTTTCTATGGAGAGAAGAGATGCACTTTCAAATTATTTTCATGCTCCAACAGTTAAATAATCAACTATTTCCATCTCTTAAAAAATGAAAGATATTGATGAATTTTGTTATTTACTTCAATAAATTCAATTTGAATTTAGAGATTAAAATAAAATATGTAATTTCGCCGATATTTGTATTTTTCTAAAAATTACTTTCTGAAATATTTTTATTTTTATGCAGTCTAACCAGTTTTTATCGTATAAGCTAAACGTACTTTGTGAATAATGAAATGAATAATATAATTTTCTTAAAATTAAGTTTCATTAATTTTCAAATATATAAAAAAGATTTTTTTTTTTTTTTGTACAAATGAAAGGATAATTCTTCTATTTAATTCATATTTCACTGAATTGTTGTCACTAATGACACTTGGACAAGCCAAGCTCGCTATGTCTTGGCTATATGAGTTTAAGTCAATTGGGAGCGTCTTTCGTTTAATCAGAACTCCATAAAGGTGCAAGTACGACTTTTACTCTTCAAATCCTCCGATAGATGGCAGCACCAGAGAATTTACGATTTTAATTTTGGCATTGGTCTGAAAGGGGAGTAAATTTCTCCAGATCATTGCACCCATGGTAACTGCTCAATAACCAACCACGAGACTTTCGATTCCACAGATTTAACGAGCACGTTTATCACATGTACTCGGTTGGTCTTTGGTGAGATTGACAATCGAACCCCATCCTTCCGGAGGGAAGGCCGATACCGTAATCACTAGGCTACCACAGCCATATTTCATTGAATTAATTTATAGATTATTATAAAAGAGAAATTTTAGGGAAAATATACAGCGCTTAATAAAGTTACTTCTTTTTTCTAAAATGATTTTTAATTTAAGTTTTTAATTTTTTCTCAAAAAACTATTTATGTAGCACAAATTATGCATACAGAATTTATTATATACTTATAGGAAAATTTATTACTTAAAAACTAATTGTACCTCCAACACACAAAATTCTTATAATTAATAATTATAATTTTGTTTTAAAAAACTACTTTTTCTGGAAGAAGTATAAGCTTTAACAAGTAATTGACAATAACATAATACGTGCAACATGATTGTCACTGAAAATTTATTTAAATATTATAACAGGTAAGTAACTAAAATGAAGTTGTCTTGAAAGCTATTAATAATAAAATATTTAATTAAACTTAAAGTTTTTTGTTTTTTAATTTA
>CM057818.1:45236827-45261827 GCA_030067965.1 Latrodectus elegans | reverse complement strand
TTTATATAATACTTAACAACAATACTAGAATTTGTCTAGTGATAATGATAAATTTTAACTTAGTGATAGTGATATGTACCATTATATGTATATATATATATAGATAGATAGATAGATAGATAGATAGATAGATAGATACAATTAAAGGTCAAGTGCTTAAAAGGTAGATAAATTTGAATATTAAGACAGTTCAGAGATCATTTTAAATACTATTTGTAAAACAAATTTGATTTAAAAATAACGGATAGTGAATGTTCTAGTATGATAAATTTTGGTTTAAAAAATCGAATTTTTCTCTCTACCATATTTAGGAGTGAGTGCTCTGATTACCTAATAAATCATTAGAGTAAGGCCTAAATAATCAGAAAAAAATAAAAAATATTATGTATGTAAATTTCATATGTTTTTTTATATATTTCACTGACTTATTATGTATCCAGTTCTCAAAGTCATATTTAAAAAAATTTACATTTAATTTCTAATAAAAAATTCAACCATGCAGTAATGGAAAGCAATGCAATGCAAGAATTGCACTTCTATTAAAATTTTTATCACATGTATACTTGAATTTTTACAAAACAATCTAGCTTATTTTATTAGTAAGTGGATTAAATCTTCCTTCTAGATAACATAAAGTAAACCACACAAGGTATATTTAACCACGCAGTAATAGTAAACCACGCAATGTAAGAATTGAATTTTAATGAAAATTTTAACACATGTATACTTGAATTTCTACAAAACAATCTAGCTTGTTTTAGCAGTAATTGGATTAAATCTTCGTTCTAGATAACATAAAGTAAACCACACAAGGTATATTTAATCACGCAGTAATAGTAAACCACGCAATGTAAGAATTGAATTTTAATGAAAATTTTAACACATGTATACTTGAATTTTTGCAAAACAATCTAGCTTGTTTTATCAGTAAGTGGATTAAATCTTCCTTTCTAGATAACATAAAGTAAACCACACAAGGTATATTTAACCACGCAGTAATAGTAAACCACGCAATGTAAGAATTGAATTTTAATGAAAATTTTAACACATGTATACTTGAATTTCTACAAAACAATCTAGCTTGTTTTAGCAGTAATTGGATTAAATCTTCGTTCTAGATAACATAAAGTAAACCACACAAGGTATATTTAACCACGCAGTAATAGTAAACCACGCAATGTAAGAATTGAATTTTAATGAAAATTTTAACACATGTATACTTGAATTTTTGCAAAACAATCTAGCTTGTTTTATCAGTAAGTGGATTAAATCTTCCTTTCTAGATAACATAAAGTAAACCACACAAGGTATATTTAACCACGCAGTAATAGTAAACCACGCAATGTAAGAATTGGATTTTAATGAAAATTTTAACACATGTATACTTGAATTTCTACAAAACAATCTAGCTTGTTTTAGAAGTATTTGTATTAAATCTTCGTTCTAGATAACATAAAGTAAACCACACAAGGTATATTTAATCACGCAGTAATAGTAAACCACGCAATGTAAGAATTGGATTTTAATGAAAATTTTAACACATGTATACTTGAATTTTTACAAAACAATCTAGCTTATTTTATCAGTAAGTGGATTAAATCTTCCTTTCTAGATAACATAAAGTAAACCACACAAGGTATATTTAACCACGCAGTAATAGTAAACCACGCAATGTAAGAATTGGATTTTAATGAAAATTTTAAGACATGTATACTTGAATTTCTACAAAACAATCTAGCTTGTTTTAGCAGTAATTGGATTAAATCTTCGTTCTAGATAACATAAAGTAAACCACACAAGGTATATTTAATCACGCAGTAATAGTAAACCACGCAATGTAAGAATTGGATTTTAATGAAAATTTTAACACATGTATACTTGAATTTTTACAAAACAATCTAGCTTATTTTATCAGTAAGTTGATTAAATCTTCCTTTCTAGATAACATAAAGTAAACCACACAAGGTATATTTAACCACGCAGTAATAGTAAACCACGCAATGTAAGAATTGGATTTTAATGAAAATTTTAAGACATGTATACTTGAATTTCTACAAAACAATCTAGCTTGTTTTAGCAGTAATTGGATTAAATCTTCGTTCTAGATAACATAAAGTAAACCACACAAGGTATATTTAATCACGCAGTAATAGTAAACCACGCAATGTAAGAATTGAATTTTAATGAAAATTTTAACACATGTATACTTGAATTTTTGCAAAACAATCTAGCTTGTTTTATCAGTAAGTGGATTAAATCTTCCTTTCTAGATAACATAAAGTAAACCACACAAGGTATATTTAACCACGCAGTAATAGTAAACCACGCAATGTAAGAATTGAATTTTAATGAAAATTTTAACACATGTATACTTGAATTTCTACAAAACAATCTAGCTTGTTTTAGCAGTAATTGGATTAAATCTTCGTTCTAGATAACATAAAGTAAACCACACAAGGTATATTTAACCACGCAGTAATAGTAAACCACGCAATGTAAGAATTGAATTTTAATGAAAATTTTAACACATGTATACTTGAATTTTTGCAAAACAATCTAGCTTGTTTTATCAGTAAGTGGTTTAAATCTTCCTTTCTAGATAACATAAAGTAAACCACACAAGGTATATTTAACCACGCAGTAATAGTAAACCACGCAATGTAAGAATTGGATTTTAATGAAAATTTTAACACATGTATACTTGAATTTCTACAAAACAATCTAGCTTGTTTTAGCAGTAATTGGATTAAATCTTCGTTCTAGATAACATAAAGTAAACCACACAAGATATATTTAATCACGCAGTAATAGTAAACCACGCAATGTAAGAATTGGATTTTAATGAAAATTTTAACACATGTATACTTGAATTTTTACAAAACAATCTAGCTTATTTTATCAGTAAGTGGATTAAATCTTCCTTTCTAGATAACATAAAGTAAACCACACAAGGTATATTTAACCACGCAGTAATAGTAAACCACGCAATGTAAGAATTGGATTTTAATGAAAATTTTAAGACATGTATACTTGAATTTCTACAAAACAATCTAGCTTGTTTTAGCAGTAATTGGATTAAATCTTCGTTCTAGATAACATAAAGTAAACCACACAAGGTATATTTAATCACGCAGTAATAGTAAACCACGCAATGTAAGAATTGGATTTTAAAGAAAATTTTAACACATGTATACTTGAATTTTTACAAAACAATCTAGCTTATTTTATCAGTAAGTTGATTAAATCTTCCTTTCTAGATAACATAAAGTAAACCACACAAGGTATATTTAACCACGCAGTAATAGTAAACCACGCAATGTAAGAATTGGATTTTAATGAAAATTTTAAGACATGTATACTTGAATTTCTACAAAACAATCTAGCTTGTTTTAGCAGTAATTGGATTAAATCTTCGTTCTAGATAACATAAAGTAAACCACACAAGGTATATTTAATCACGCAGTAATAGTAAACCACGCAATGTAAGAATTGAATTTTAATGAAAATTTTAAGACATGTATACTTGAATTTCTACAAAACAATCTAGCTTGTTTTAGCAGTAATTGGATTAAATCTTCGTTCTAGATAACATAAAGTAAACCACACAAGGTATATTTAACCACGCAGTAATAGTAAACCACGCAATGTAAGAATTGGATTTTAATGAAAATTTTAAGACATGTATACTTGAATTTTTACAAAACAATCTAGCTTATTTTATCAGTAAGTGGATTAAATCTTCCTTTCTAGATAACATAAAGTAAACCACACAAGGTATATTTAATCACGCAGTAATAGTAAACCACGCAATGTAAGAATTGGATTTTAATGAAAATTTTAAGACATGTATACTTGAATTTCTACAAAACAATCTAGCTTGTTTTAGCAGTAATTGGATTAAATCTTCGTTCTAGATAACATAAAGTAAACCACACAAGGTATATTTAATCACGCAGTAATAGTAAACCACGCAATGTAAGAATTGAATTTTAATGAAAATTTTATCACATTTATACTTGAATTTTTACAAAACAATCTAGCTTATTTTATCAGTAAGAGGATTAAATCTTCCTTTCTAGATAACATAAAGTAAACCACACAAGGTATATTTAACCACGCAGTAATAGTAAACCACGCAATGTAAGAATTGGATTTTAATGAAAATTTTAAGACATGTATACTTGAATTTCTACAAAACAATCTAGCTTGTTTTAGCAGTAATTGGATTAAATCTTCGTTCTAGATAACATAAAGTAAACCACACAAGGTATATTTAATCACGCAGTAATAGTAAACCACGCAATGTAAGAATTGGATTTTAATGAAAATTTTAACACATGTATACTTGAATTTTTACAAAACAATCTAGCTTGTTTTAGCAGTAAGTGGATTAATCCTTCCTTTCTTAAGATAAGATATAAAGTAAACGACGCAAGGTATGGACGTAAAATGCCATTTCCTTGATACTCTTCAATGGTACATAGTGAATGCAAAATCTATGCAAAACAAATCAACAGCTGGAAGGAGGAAAAAAACCGATAACCTTTCTCTGCCTATATGATATTCTCAGGAAAAGAGCATCTTTATCCTTTATCTTCCAATGATTTTTTTTCCGCTTTCAGAAACAGAAAAGGAAAAGGAAATATCTGGAGAAGCAATAAGCTCAGGTAATGGAGGCAGATTCCCCGTGAACTGGCCTGCATCGGTGAGATATATCGTTTTCTCGCGGAACGAATAAATATGTGAATGCGGCGTCCATAACAACCTGGGAAGGAACGAAATAAGGTTCGGTAACAAACACAACATAAATAGAAACCACTTCTTTTTTTTCATTTCTGCTTCCTCAGAAAACTAATAAAACACGAAGATGCTTCTACGTGGGAGAGTGTATTCATATGAAAACTGTAAAAATAGATTCGCTTATTGTATCTGTGCCCTTTGAATAGTAAATTACAATAACAAAACCACCTCATTTGGAATTTAAGTCACTAATCTACAATTTTAAATAATCAAATTAATTGAATTTTAATATCTCAAAAATAATTTTATTTGTCTACAGACATCATCTATCATTTTGTGGAAAACATTAAATGTCTTTCGGTACTACTGTATTGATGATAATATAATTTTTAAATTTATGGGTATCAATTTTGGTACATTAAATGGAGATTTATTATTTCCATTCGAAAAGTTTATACCGATAAAATCAGAAATATAATTAAATTCTTATTTAGAAAGAGACCGACCCATGTCTGAGTAGTTAGCGCTCCTGACGTTTGAGTTGTGGCTCCCTGGTTTGAATTCCGGTTCGGTCATGGATGTTACTTTCTCTCTCTGTTCTTTCTTCTGTGATGATGTACGAATGTGGTCCACCCTATAAACGGGTTTGTAGTAGTGGTATGGCGCGGACAACGCTATCAGGCTACGTGACTTGTTTCACAGGTGCTCGCTGGGTAATGATAAATGAGTATCAGTTACTGGCCTTGTTGTGGCAAAAGGTTCGTCACCCAAGTGTCCGCCGTTGGAAAAAAATATTTGGAAAGACAAAGTAAATTAACATCTCAAATTAAAATTCCGGCACCAAAAACATTTTAAAAATTGAATGAAAGGTTATATATTTATTGATACCATCAATATAAAAATAATAAAAATATAATAGGGAAGAAACAATTCATTGCCGAAATATTTATAGAATAAATGGTGATTTTAGAACTTTGTGACAACCTTATGACGTACCCATAGTTATCTTATATAATTGTGACATATTGTACCAGAAGTATTTTTTACCATAAGTGGAGCAAATGAGATATTAATCAGATAAAAAGAGTCTAAATCTTGTTTTCCGGGTAGTTATAGGATGCAAATTTTTGATTGTACGAACTAGAACTCATTTGCCGAGTTTCATTAGCTTTGTCTTTCAGGAAAGTTCATGTTCACCCCCTCAAAGTCCTGTCTAACTGGCTTCACCATGGCGAGGGGCTGAGCCTGGATGGAATGGGTGAAGTACGTCGGCAGTGTATACTCCTGGTAGGGCCACCCAAGACGTGAAGGCTTTATCCAGCTAATGTTAGACTGGTGAACGAGCAAAGTCGGACTTCTGCCTTTCTTAGGTGCTCAGGGTAGCTACTACCATCAGAAGCCGTCCCCCTTTCCCTTTCATGTTCATAACAGATCCGGCCGTCTTCGGACTCTATGGTTCTCCCAGGGCAAACAAGTCTTTCCCACCTGCACTTTGTGCAATACTAACAAACCCAATACCGAACACCTACTGAACTGCATTGGCTTTTCAAAGCGTGAACTTTTATACAGTCCAGAAGCTTCCATCGATCCTTTGAAGGTGAAGGATGTCATGGACCTGGTCTGATTCAGACCAGGGGATAAGAAAGAAGAAGACTGTTCAAAGTTGAAAAGTTGAGGCATATATATATATATATATATATATATATATATATATATATATATATATATATATATATATATATATATATATATATATATATATATATATATATATATATATATATATATATATATATAAGGGATTAAAGGATTTATATTTTAAATTGCATTGGGCAATACTTCTTTCCCGGTTATGTTGGGGTGATCGGAAAAATAGTGCTATATTCTGATAATCTAGAAGATAAATCACTGAACTGAGCTACATGAAAAAAGGACTGGAATGCTGATCAAAGGAATATATCTATCATTAGAGTATAAATAGATATTTCTTTAGACCAATAAGTTCTCTGATTTGTTCAAACGTGATTGTTAGTCATGTTTCAACCTCTAAATTCCAAAATAAAGTGGAGTAGTTAAGATTTTTGGGATATAGGAACACGATCTAATCTGATAAAATATTTCCATGAGGTAATTTCGAAAACAGATTTGGGCAACATAAAACCCAAACACTGTCTATTACTGTCTATCAAGTGCCCTTGTACCTTAAAATTATTACAGTTTATGATTGATTCAACTATATTATTTGATTGTGGTACTTATATTCATTCATATAGAGTGACTGTAACCTTTTTCATTTCTTTAAAACAGTAATGAGATAGGTTGATGATTCCACGTGTGCCTCAATGGTCAAAGTTACCAAGGCGTGAATTTTTTGCAGGATGTTCACCTAATTGTAATTCATCATAACAGTACTCCGATACAATTCACGCATACTCGATGGATCTGCTGTTGCTATTCGTTAGTTTGAGTTTCTAATTTACCTGATTTCCCTCTATGCTATCCTCTAGTAGCGAGGAACCCTGAAGTATAAGGTCTATCTATAAACTTAGTATACAGCAATACTGCGTTATTAGTCATGTTAGGAAAATTAAATTAAATTACAGAACACGTTGTTTTTTGAATGGAAGCTATGCGTTTTGTGAGAACGGTGGCTTACATACAGAGCGTATCATAGATTGATAAACTTGTTCTTCATGAAAAATGTATGAAGTGAAATACATCTATCATGGTCTGATTTACAGCTGCCCAAACATAAGTACATGATGTGAAGCAAAAATATTAAAATTTGCATGATTCGAACCCTGAAGTATAAGGTCTATCTATAAACTTAGTATACAGCAATACTGCGTTATTAGTCATGTTAGGAAAATTAAATTAAATTACAGAACACGTTGTTTTTTGAATGGAAGCTATGCGTTTTGCACGTTGTTTTTTGAATGGAAGCTATGCGTTTTGTGAGAACGGTGGCTTACATACAGAGCGTATCATAGATTGATAAACTTGTTCTTCATGAAAAATGTATGAAGTGAAATACATCTATCATGGTCTGATTTACAGCTGCTCAAACATAAGTACATGATGTAAAGCAAAAATATTAAAATTTGCAATCCTCAAATTTTGATTTAAAAAAAAAACAAATACACAATTCAAGCTTTTTAATGTATGCATCTCTGATATTTTTATACCTTTTTAAAATAAACTTACTTCAACCGATATATTTCTCTTAAGTTTTCAATTTATAAGCTTACTAAAATATTTATTTCCTCCATAGATTAATATCCAGTACATCATTCATTATTGAATAACAATATTTTACGATAAATTTGTAAATCATATCTATTTAAATAATCAAAGATATTAAATAAAAAACGTAATTTATATGCTGTATATTGTCTTGCACAGTTAAAAAGTTATCTAAATTGAATTATAGTAGTTATTTCCAAAATGAATAGTTAATTCACAAAACTCCTTATAATTTTTATTAAATTCATTTTACAAAACGATTTATCATAACTTTTTTACAATTATTCCTATAAATAATTGGCTTATAAATATTATTCATTCAATTAATTTAGTCTGATCTTCATTGCAAAATCAAATATAAGCTTAAAAAAATTCTCTTCATTCATCCCTTGCAACTTATGCATTTGATGCAATCATTAATTAATTTCTCCTATTCGAAGAGTCTAACATCAGCATGAAAACGTATTCCATATCGTAACTGATTTTCTGATTTGAACGTTTTTCCCTAAAGGGGCATCTTTCCTGGATTCTGAGTGGAGAAACTCAAGTTAACAATCTCTTTTTAAAAACCAGCAAAGAAGCTTGAGAAAGTTCTCATCTCAAGGTGAAGTGGGAGCAGGGACGTGGTGTGGAAGATGAGAATGGGGCAAGATCGTTGGCGAGAGAAAAGAATGGAGTTCCAAAGGATTCTTTATTAAGCATAACTCACATGCCTCCAGAGATATAGGTCGCATAAATGTACGGAAAAGATGGTTGCCATGGAAACGCAACGTAAAGGGCCTCCCTTGTCCCACAAAGGACAGGATAGCCGTAATCATAGATTTTGTCTTGGACCCCACTCCCCCATCTCTTATGTTTCGCAGATATTTAGACGTCGTGGGGTAATCCCTTTAAGTGGGGATGAGGAAGGGAGTGGAAAGCTGGAGATTGATTGGTGGATAATAATGTCCAATGATTGCTACATAAAAGGACAGCAAAGCAGGGATGAAAGAGAAGAAAAATACTAGGTAGGCATCAGACTTTCTGTAAACAGTTCAGGTTGTCTCTTGATTTTATGTTCTGTTTTGGTGGATGTTTGTTAGAAATGTTTCACAGAATAATTCCTCCCACTTGGAGAATCCTTTGTTAGAAATATTTAAAGAGGGGAAACCTTTTGTTCTTGGTGGTTCAATTTCTGATGCAAGACTTTTGATGGCTTCCCATGTGGACTTTCGAAAGATTTTTAAGACTATCGAGAATTCACTTCGATTTGAACGGCGTTAGGGACTTCATTTAGTTCTATATCTAACTATCCTCGAGAGTAACACACACGGCAAAATTTTCGTTGAAAAGTAATGTCTCTTTGCACAAAATTAACATCTTTTCCAAATTGTTTATTTTCCATTCTCAATTTTGTCTTCTTAAGCCCCATCATAAAAAAATTATCTTTGCTCAATTTAATTCAACAATTTTTTTCTAAACAATGTTAATCCTTTCTCAGATAAAAAAAAATATTTTCATGATTATTTGAATATAAAATTCTTTTAATGATTAAATATGATGAAATTATTACTATCCATCATAAAAATTTAACTATAATCTTTATGTTTGTTCTGTTTAAATAATTTTTAGATTATAATATTCTTTTTTCAAATAATAGTTTTTTTTAAAAAAAAGATTTAGCTATGTATATTAAATTCATATGTAATTGAAATTTCAATAAAATTCTAATTTAACTCATTCAAGTATGTCTATAGTTTATTTATTAATAGATTGTAGTCACAAAATGGTTCAAATTTATTCGTGGAATCGAATCTGATGAAACTTTGCTTAGGTTACATTATTTTAACAAATAGAATGTCTGATGTAAATATACAAAAATAATATCATGACATATTTTTCGATTTAAAAGCATATTATTTAATGTATTGAAAATGCTTAAAAGTCTTAGGATAAAGTTTTACAAAAATAATATCCATATGACTCTAATAAAATAAAATAAATTATAAAATTATTGAGCTTCCATAATTCAGATTTTTCATTTTTACATTATATTTTATGTAGATTTCATATTTACTTGTGTGTACGCATAAAGTACAGCCTTAAATAAATCAATGTACAGTAAAAATATTTTATGAGATTTTATGAAAATTATTGTAAACAGTTCTCTTAGTGAAGCTCAAATTGAGTATGATATCACAAGATGAAAAAAAAATAAATCAATAGTTATCATTATATAATTCAAAAATTGTAGTTAAGTAACATTAGATATTTATATTTCAATAACCAAATGCTCTTTTTTTTATAATATCCTTCTATACCGAAAGTGCCGACTCTGCATTTCTCTTAAATTTTCACACTTGAAGTGTTTCTTTTTACATGTGTAACAGTTAAGAAATAATTAAGTCTACTCTCTTAGTTGTATAAATATTCAAAAACTTCTAAGCTTAAAATTTATTTCTGGAATACAATTAAAAGGCTATTATAAATATTATAATGCATAGTAAATATAACTCGCGCGATCACATTAATGCAAAATTATTTATGCTAAAAATTAAAAGAAACATCCACACAATTACAAAATCTTATTACTAGTAATGATAAATATTAATATAGCAAAATGAAAAGCAAATGTTTATTGATAAACAAAAATAAAAGTTGGTTGAAAATAATCATTTACATTAACAAGAATTTCATCAATTAAAGATCAAGTACATTATTACTCAAAATTATGAATTTCATTAAAATTCAAAATGTTGTTAAATACAAAAAGAATAAGATAAGGTTTCTTAGATAAGTGTTCAATTAAAGAAAGTTTCACATAGGCATTTTATTACATATTTAGACTGGAACTAGACTTCTTACCAAGTTACAAATAATTTGCTTTTCAGTTTATTCATAAAAAAAGTGGTGGTTACGACTACAATAAGTATAAAGAAAGCTTATTTATCACGCAGAAATACTAGAATTTTAATGTGGATTTCAGGTAAAAAACGTTTTTATAGTGACTTTTGAAATAAATTGAAATATGAAACTGTAAACTTAGTTCGTGATAAAATTATAGAGCATTCGCGTTTAATCTACTTAATAGTTCTTTTTACTATTGTTGTTACAAATGACACATGAACAAGCCAAGCTCGCTATGCCTTAGCTATGCGAATTTAAGTCTGTAGGTAGCACCTGTCGTTTAATTAGAGCATCATGAAGGTTAAAGTACGACACTGCTCTTCAAATCCTCCGACTGATGTCACCACCTAAGCATTTACACCCTCAATTTTAACATTGATCTGAAGAGACAGGAAATTTCCTCCAGACCTTTACAACCATTGTAACGGCTCACCGACCGACTATGACTTTTGATTCCACATATTTAACGAGCACGCATATTGCATGTACTCGATGTTTCTTTTACAGCATTGGAAATGGAACCCCACCCTTCCGAGCTGGAGGCCGATGCCCTAACCACTAAGCTATCACGGTCCACTTATTACTACTTATGAAAATCGAGATTTTACAGTATTTGTTAAATGAAGATTCTTAAATTTGATGACAACTATCAGAAATGCCATTCGTTATTATCAATAAAGGCAGAAATATTATCAGCAGAGAAATAAAAATTCGTACCCCCACGTCACGAAATCTGAGTCAAAGGAAATTGTCGGAAGCAAGATGAATTTCATGAATAATATCTGCATCAATTCTACTTGGTAAATATCTTAGAATTGACGATACAGTCGTCTGTTCTAAAATGTTTTCAATGACATGGACTGTCTGTAGGTGGAGATCATTCGACTGCATCTAACTTTATATCGTAGAAAATTGTACCCCAACCAATTATCAACGGCAATTTTGGCAGATCATCCTTTCAGCATATATCAATCTAAATCAAACGAACGTGTTATCTATATGCGGTAGAACAGATTAACTTATGACCTTTTGGTTAAATTTAACTCATCAAAGGCATGTTTATGACTCATCAAAGGCATGTTTATGACTCATCAAGGATTGCAGACTTTTCCTTCTTTCCTTCTCCTACAGTAAAAAAGTACGGACATCCTCTTTTTCTGACATAAAAATTTTTTATATATACTCATATGTAAATTCAGTAATAATAAAAGTTAATTTTACGGGTAACAAACTCTTAGTGGAAAAGATTTGATCTAATCTTGGCACAAAAATGCCCTGATTCGCTTATAAACTAGGGTTAAAAGCAAAGAGTGAAATTTATTTTTTAAACCAGAATGTATTTGTGCTGCTATTTCTTTTTAACTTTATACTTATGACTTCCTTTTTCATATATTTATATTTTTCCTTCTTACGTGTTAAAGAAATATTGCTCTTATAAACAAATAGTTATATTTCTTTCTTCGTAAATTGTAGTATTTTATTTTTCATCCTTTAGAATACAACATGTGATGTGATTTTTTACATTTATTTGCAATGATTTTAAATTCAAAAGATGTAAAAAAAATAAATAAACGAAATAATAACAGAAATTTTTCAAACATTTAGATTCCAAAAATCTCTGTGCTAACCATGAATGTGAAATCTCGTGTTTGTATAAAATCCTACCAATATTAGTTAAGAGTATAATATTTCAATATAAAACATAATGTAAAAACACTAGATAACATTATGGTTCACAATCCTTATCATTTTTCTAAGCTTGAGTTAGAAGATTTATGTCACACATTTGAATTTCGTCGCCATAATCTGATTACACAAAAGAATGTGTTTACAAAGGCCTCTTTTTCCAGTTTAGTAATTTTTCGTAAGTTTATGAATCCTAGCTTCCCCAAAAGGAGGATCCTATTTGCAGATTGAAGTGTCTCCCCAAAGAATGAATTTGATTTTCAAAAATTCAAATTGTATACTGGTGTTAAACACATTTTAAAGTTTGGGTTTTAAAAAAATGATAATTTCACCAAGAAATTGTGGAAAATTATCTGAAGATGTTAATGAGCCATTAAATCAAAATCAGGTGATTAAATATGAATACATTTCATTAATAAATGATGTAGCAAATATTATTTCTAAAGCTCGACACCATTTATTTGTTAAAGAAAAATCTGAAAAATTGAAAATAAGTAAATAAATGGGTACAAGAAAATTCGTTTATCAGAAATAAAATTTATTATCAAATAAATGGCAATATTATTTTTGCAATTTAAAAAGTTAATGGAAATTGAAATGTAGGATATTTAATTACATAATGTTATTTTCGAGAAAATGTTTGAATATATATTTAATATTCCCTTCGTACAATATGAATGAAAATATTTATTTTTAACGGCAAGCGCAGTGTGCGTATTCCTTTTCCCAAACAAGGCCTGGAAATAGCTACTCATTTACCGTCACTTAGAGCAAGCACCAGCGAACGAAGTCACGGAGGTGAGTGGCATTATCCCCGGCATTCCACGCAAAATTTGTTAATAGGTTGGAAGATATTCATGCATCATCTCAGCAGAAATGACAATGAAACACAAAGAGAGAAAAAGGAACACCCATACCCGAACCAGGATTCGAGCCCTAGAGGAAAAACCTAGAAGTCAAAAATGCCAACACTTTCAACCATTGGCACATTCAGGAAAAGTATAATAATACCTTCCTATTTTCTAGAGCTTAAAACTCCTTGAATTCATTCGTTTGTTCAAATTGTTTTAAATAATTATTAATTTTATATTCTTCAATTAATATTTTTATTTTTAAATAGTTTTTTCTCCTTGAAAATAGGACATATGTTTATCGTTTTCGGCTCTTACAGAAGTTCATTCCATTACCTTCTCATTTTGGCAGTAAATTAAATCATTTCTTGAGTTAATTGATGCAATTTACGAATAAAAATGCTAACTTTTGCGAAAGAAATGCATTTACATATTTTCAATCTTTAGAAATTGATATATATACCATATCAAATTTTAACACATTTACTAAAGAAGCTTTTATATGCTTAGTTTATATATAAATTTTACACACTCAGTCTATAAACGATAGATTATACATAACTATTTCTTAATAGTTCTTCTATTTATACCTACCTATATATATATATATATATATTATATATATATATATATATATATATATATAAATTTTTTAGAAAAATTCTAAAAACTTTTAATAAAATAAAATAAATTAATTTAATTAATTAAATTCTAAAATTTTTAAAAATTTTAAAAACTAAATTTAATTTATTATAAATTAATTTAAAAAAAATACAAATAGTGTAAAATTTAAAAAAGCATTCATTGTTGTCACTGTGTTAAAAATAAGGAATTTTAACGACATTAAATTCTATTAATTTTTTATTCAACAAAAAAGTGCTTTCCGATGTCATTACCTAATACTTATTAAATACAATTTTAGAGTTAATATAGTGCTTCAATGCCTTCTACATTTTTCTCTACCATTTTCGTTTTAATATAATCTCAAGTTAAGCAAGTATTTAAAAAATTTCAATCAGCATTAATATACAGTATCTTTTTTTAATAACCATCATTTTATATAAAATTTAAATTGTACTTTATATTCTGTGCATATGACAAATTAAAGTACTTTGCGAAATAATCGTATTCGAAAATTAAAAGAAAATTTCTTTTATTTCATAATATGCATAAACGTTATTCATTATGAATGACATATTTGATATAATTTACTCATTGGAATTTACACTAATAAATTCTATGTTTCTACATTTCTAAAATTTTTAAATTAAGTATTTTATTTTAATCATGTACATTTTAAAACAGATTTAAGGGTATGACTATGTATAAGTGAATGTTTATTATGCTTTATTAACTCTGGATAATTTATATAAGACAAAGTCCTTGAAAAATATGTTATTTATTTACATAATTGTAATACATTATTACAATTTTTTATCCTATTATCTAAGTTAATTTGAATCACTACAGAATAAATTAAAAATTTGTTAAATAAATTACAAAAAACTAAAATTATTATTTCATAAAATAATAACTTGCCATTATTGAAATGTAAGAGAATTAGAGAGAAATAGGATTCGAAATATATTTACATAAAATATTATTTTTTTTTTTTGCAAATTAAGTCACACGCCCATATATATATATATATATATATATATATATATATATATATATAAGTAAAATAAAAGTATGGATAGAGAAAAATAAAATTAAAATTTGCTCATTTTTTTGTTATAAGAATACTT
This sequence comes from Latrodectus elegans, assembly GCA_030067965.1. Classification (NCBI taxonomy): domain Eukaryota; kingdom Metazoa; phylum Arthropoda; class Arachnida; order Araneae; family Theridiidae; genus Latrodectus; species Latrodectus elegans. The sequence goes on along the minus strand of CM057818.1, from coordinate 45,246,673 downwards.
TTAAGCTCATTTTTTAATCCGCTTTTATAAAATATATAAAAAGTGTATATCATTATCTTTTATATTGATGCAGTATACCTATTTTGACAAATATATTCATATGAACACAGCTTTAAAATGTCAATTCCCAGAAAAGCTAATTTTAAAATATTACATAAATAAAATGTTAATAAAATAAATTGGATCGAATAATGGACTCTTTTTAGAGTATAAATATTGAAATTAGGTACAGATAATCTACTGCACCTTTTAAAACTAAAGAATTAAATAAGCATTTAAGCTGCAAAAAATTAATATTCATAAATATAATTTTTGTTGATCTGTTAGCTCGATTTGAGTCCAGTTTAAACAGTTGGTTAAGTAAATCAAACAAGTGCCTCATCGAGACATGGTACTGTATAAAAGCAAATTTCTGTTCCTGCCTTTTTTTCATAGTAGCTGAGATTAATAAGAGGATGTCTTGAAGCTTACCACTCGTTTAATACTTAGACAAATCTACTACCACATTTATATGTATCCTTATTCAAACTTCGATCAATCAGTTTTAGTTATAAAATAACTGTTTCAATAAACCAGGTGATCATAAAAATCAATGGCATCTTTAAAAAAGTATGAAAATATAATTTATATCTATCTTATTATATATTTGAAGAGCTTACTACAGATTGATTATTAATAGATTATGTGACCAAAATAGGGCTGTAATTTTAATAAAACCCTTTTGATAATCTTGAAATAAAAATTTCGCCGACCATTTAAAACTTTAATAACTGAAAAGGAAAAAATTTTCGAGGCTGATGGTTTTTATTTTGGTTGATGGATCTTAAAAAGGAATTACTTATAAAAGTTCTCTTTGCATTATCAAACGTTTATATATGTTTCAGTTAATAAAAATTGCCACTAAAAGTAATTTTTAAATGTTTAATTGGTCACCGAGATCTAATTTCTAAAATATTCGCATCGGGAATTTTTTAGCCGAGTGAAAAACTGCTCTACAAATCATGCTGTGACACATAAAAGCAAGAATTATAGTTTTTGGAATGTACTTTCACTCAAAGTATTCCGGGTCTACTACTATTTTATCATAAGATATAGGATTATGAAGCATTTAAGAAAATTACTCAAAACAAAGAATTCAGAAAAATAAAATGAAAATGCGTTTTCACTATTAGAAAAACCAACTAAAATTCATTTTGAATAGAATTATATGTTTGGTTATTTCCATCTGTTTTTCAACATTTATAAAGTCTTCCCAGCTAAGGACAAATTAGTTAAAGAGGTGAAATGTGTAGTTCATTTTTTATAGTGCAAAAGCAAGTTCTTTGGTGAAAATGGAAGTATAAAATTTTTATTTACAGATCAATTTATTTCCAACTTCTCTTGCTCATGATCTGTCCTTCTAAGCTGCAGATTTGCTAAAATGTTGAAATCCATTAAGTAATGCAAATGAAACTAGTAGGGTATCTCCCCATTGGCCACCAATGCGATTTTTTTTTTCGTCGCCAATTTTAAGCGCATGTTTTTTAATGCGGGAATTTTTCCTTAAACTCCAAAAATACGCATTTTAGGAAATTTCAAATTATATAATATTATACAAAATCTAAAAAAAAAACATTACTAACAAATAAATAAAAAAATTTTTTGTTGGGTTTTCCTTCTTTTCAAAACAACCGGTAAAATAGATAAGTAAATAACAATGACTTACTTGATATGATGTCAAGCTCACATGTTGAGTATGCTTGGTGATATTATAGAAAAAATATATGTAAGAAATTTATAATAATAAACTAACAAAAATATGTAAGAACATGATAATAATAAATAAACAAAAAGAAATTGGAAAAAAAGAACAGTTTACGGTGTTGAAAATATAAAAGAAAAATATAATAATTAATTTATATATATATGTATGTGTGTGTATATATCAGAAAACTATATAATAAATAAACAAAATAAAAAAAGTATAAATAATAAGTAAACAAAAAGAACTAGGAAAAATAGAACAGTTTACGATTTTCGGATGCAGGCGACAACGATACACAACAACAAACGTTGAACAAAAAGTTCGAATAGAAAGTAAAACAAAAACTTCAAATGCAGTTGTTACTAAAAAGAACCATATATATGACGTAAAAATGATGTAAAATGCGAGCAAAAGAAAATCTGGCAACAAAAAAAATCTCAAATATAACAAAAACTTAAATTGGCAACAGTATAATCAAAACAATGAACGCTAAATTTGTCCAGAAATCACTTGAGGGAGGATATCATAATTACAACCAAATATTTTTCCTTGAACGAAATAATGATTATTGTTAAGAGAGTATCTTAAATTCTCGTATCTCCTTATAATTTCAATTACACTGGATAAAATGGCAGTGAAAACTTATGTTTTGACCTCATCATTTGATTTTAAATAAAAAAGCATATTTGTTCTTTCGAGAATCAACTGTGCGACATTTTGTAAAGAAATCAGAATCAAATCGCTTCCATTTATTTTTGGGGATAATTTAAAATTTACTGATATGTTTAAATCCTTTTTTTTTTTTTTGAAATGATAATGTGAAATAAAATAAACTGATGAATATTCTTTCGAGTTTATTAATCAAGATATAAAAGTTTCAAATAAACAAGAATTATTGTTTCTGCATAACAATGTCAACTTGAACGTAGCATGCTATCATTCACGCATAAGTAATTAGCAAGCTCATTTCATGATGAAATGTGACATCCAATTCATAATGCTTGTTTCAGATACTTTGTAATATTTTTCAGTGCTTGCCTTTTTTTTTTTTTTTTTTTTTTTTTTTTGCTATTGGTTCTTCTATGTCATCATACATAGCAATTTAAATTTTGACAAATGTTACAATCGTAAAATTAAAACTGTCTCCAATGTCGAAGAGCAGTAACTCAGCGTCTACATAATTGACTAAGATAGTGGTTACTCGACAGCTTATCTGACATACTTTTTAAAACAAATTGTTCGGTAACATATCAGAGAACTTTTCATAAGCCTGCAATTTGATTAAAAGTTATGTTTCTTTAATGAAATGCTTGCTTCTAAATATGCTTGGATATATTAATAACAGTTTACCCTTTAACTAACTACCGAAAAAGGGAAGCACCTCAAAACTCATTTTTATGTCATATTTTGGATTGTAAATTGATCACATCACATGTTTATAACACAATACAACATTTAAACCACAATTCAGAATTCGATTCCTAGTTCAGAAATATATTTAACATGCTAGACATGTGTACTTTGTACATTTAGAATAATCATTTCGCATGTCATACCCCACATGTACTTTACCATTTTGGAAGAAAGTTACCAAACTAATGAAACGATGGACCACACAAAATTTATTGTTTGACAGATTCTGTCGTATATTTTAGCTTGAAAAATAATTTCCTAGCATAGTGATCAATTATTTTCGCACCAAAAATTGACTTAGCACACATTATATTAAAGGTTTATATACAACCATTAAGAATATTTTTTCTTCCTTGATATTTTAAATCTTTTCTCAGTTTTAAATTTCGAAAAATAATTCTTCTAAATATTACATTAATGTTTAGAAAAATAATTCTCCTAAATATTATATTAATGTTTTGAAAAATAATTCTTAATTCCCTTTTTGCTTACACTAGACTGCTTGAATTAAAGCGACAAATGTAGAGTTTTAATTTTTGAAACTTCAAGAAAATAACAACTAAAATAATGCGCTTTGTGTTTCGAGTCTCAAAAATATGTTCTGAAAAAGTACCTCAAAACCCAAAAAATGTATATTTATTCAAAAAACTATATTTTTGAAAATTTAATATCCATTTTTTTCCTTCCTTAAACTAACTTCCTATCACTAAAAAAATTCTACCAAAATGAGATTTCGAAAATATTTTCCTCTCTGTCAGTAAAAGAATTTAAGGTTATTATTTTAAATCTCAAAATAAACTTTCAAATTACGACTATAAATTAAGGTAAGAAATCTGAACTTTAAAAATTAGGGAAAGGCAAGATTATGAAGAAAATGCCTTAAAAACTTTTTGCATGCCGTCACAAATTTTCTTAAATAAAAAAAAAATCTCAAGTGGCTTATAAAAGAAATATCAAACCTTCCGTCGTTTACCATTTTCTTTTTTTTTCCTGTTCACTGGGCATAGTTTTAATTTCGAGAAAAATTTTCCCCTTAAATAACATTCTTCATCTTCAAAACTTCGAATTTTTCCCAGACTCTTTTAAGTGATATTTAATTCCGAATTTTTTCCCCCTGATTCTCACTTTTTTTTTTTTAACCTTTATTTAAAGATTCCGTTCACCCCACAAATACATCCCTTCATTTAGATATATCGATACACATCAACACATCCATACCTTTTAACCAGGAATTTCTGTGCATACTTCTGCGCCTTTTTAAACAACGGCTAAGTTTCGCATTAGACGTTGATGGAGAGAGTACTAGGGCAAAAAATGTATTTCGCTAGCTGACAAGGTTTATTAAATTTTTAGAGAAATTATTATTTAATGCTTAGTTTTCGTGGAAAAGGGAATTAAAAAAAAGAGAAACGCGAGGACTAAGGAGTACGATTTGGCTTCATTTTCATTTGTTGGCGTTTTAGTTTCGTATGCATATTAACTTTTAATTTATTTCTTCATGATTAAATATGCTGTACAGTAGCAGCACCTAAATTTAAGTATTGAACAGTAAATAAATAATCAAATACAAAATGAATGTATTCAAATTGCTTTAAAATAAATTAATAATTCTAATTTAATATTGGATGGAGAATTAAAGTAAGAAGTAATGTAACATTTAGTTGTGTTCAATATTGTTAAAGATTATTCCTCAAAATTTAATTAATAAATCACGAGTCATTTTACGATAAAAGTTTAAATTATTTCTTTTGATTATTTCTTTAAATTATTGTTTTGATACTATTTTCATAATTTTGCTGTCAGCTTAAAATATAAAATCCATTTACACAAAAAATATCAAAAACTGTAGACACAAGCTGACATTTATTTGTGGGAAACATTTAGTTAAAAGTTTCTAAAATATTTTTATTTCTTTTTTTTATTTACACAATAAATTTAAAAAAACTGAACTTCAATTTATCAAGCAACAAATTGAATTTAAAAAACGAAATTGAATTAAGCAATTTATTTCAAAAGTGTTTGCTAAATATATTATAATTAACATTAGTCTCATTCTCTTTTTAGCTACACTTACATTCATTTATCTATTTTGAAAATATTTCAAGATATTTATCCAAAACTACTGTTCCTTTCAACAATGAGGTTAACTTCCAAAATCAGAGCCTATATTACAATATATCGAAATTGTATTAAATCACAATGTGAATTTCATTATAATATTTGAAATTCAATTCACATTAATAATAAATACAGCTTAAAATAATGTGTGTGATAATATTATAAACAATAAATTATTGCAGTTAAAATTGCTAAATACTGAGTTAAAATCATGTGTGAATTGAAATCGATAATCATCAAATTCCAGTCTTCTTATGATTATAAATTATTCTTAACACTATTTCTAAAGAGTTATTCTTGGTCTTTCATTTAGGATATTATTAATGTTTATATCATTTTATTTTTGAAAACATATTGAAAGAATTACTACCCTATCAAATTTTTATATAATTAAAGTAAATTAATATTTTACATTATGTTCAGCAATAATAATTAAAAATCGGGTAATTATATAATAAAGATATAAAGTCTTCAATTCTAAGTGTACTTATATTCTGAAAAATATGTGAATTATTGAAATTTCAGAAAATTGATCGAAATTATTGAAATCAGAGTACTGATCTTGAAATCAAAACTTATAGTTCTCCTTTCTCTCTAGCTTATAAAATAGAAATATTAAGTATAATTATGATAATTTAAACTTATTAATCTACTCTAATGATTCTAAATAGTTGACGGATATAATAATTATGTAACTAGCGAAATTCTTTATTAGAAATGAATATTTATATCTATATTTCTTCTGAAACGAACGAATTTTGCGTAGCTTGTTTTAAAAGAACAACCAGAGAAATTGAAATGATTATAATTAATTCTTAGATTTCATATTAAAAGTATATGACCAGCACGTTAGATGAGAAGAAAAATTTCCATTTAAATCAGACTGGCTTGAATAGATAGAAAATATCTTTTTGATAAAAAAAAAAATGTATGTTCGCTCTTGCTCATACTGAGGGAATCATGTTAACCTGTGAGCCACCGCTCATCAAATGGAAAACTGGTTGCTGTTCTAGTTTTGGGATTACATTTGAAAGATTGATTCCCATCAATAAAGTCTAGTTCTCATTGAATAGTTTTCTTTGTTTTTCATGAGAGTGGATATAATTTTCGAAGCATTGTAGTTTCTTTAATAACATATTATATTTAAATATTTTTATTGGTGTCCCAGTATTTTTTAAATCTTAAAATAAACTATAATGCAAATGAGGATATATCAATTATTGAAGAATATATAAATTTTTCTATGTGAATAATAAATATTTGCATATATATCTTAATAAAACTATTAAACAAAATCTTATAAAAATATAAAACTTTATTGTTATGTATCTAATTTTTCTATATTCCTCTCTCATACCTTAGTTTAAGTGAAATTAAAATTTTATGACTTTAAAACCAAGAACTGCTTAATTAAAGTATATATTCATAAGATATTAAGGTTTTTTTTTATATAAATTAATAATAAATAAATAAATCAATTTTTTCCTATAGAAAACAAAATCGTTTTGTAGAACATTAAAAATAAAAATTAATTATGTGAGCATTATACAAGAATAAGTATGCCTTTGCTTTCTTAATTAGATGTAATATTCAAAGAGTTGTTACAGTTATTGAAATGTTTTATTTATTTAATTTTTTACATTTAAAGAATCAAATTAATTAAATTAAAATAAATTTATAAATACTTTCATTTATAAAAGATTATTATTTGCATAGGGTGTTTTATTATTTATAAAAGAATCTAGAGAATTACTAAAAACCGAAGAATGCAAAGAATTACTAAGACAACTAACATTTTGATGGCATATAAGTTTGAAATTATATAGTTTGCACATTTATTTAAGTTATTTCTCAAGTTAACGAGGATTCTTTAAAAATATGACAAGCTTTTACTCACATACAAACTTAGTTAAAGTTTACAAGAAAACTTGAGCAACTTAGTAATTCCTTTTTTTAAAGAAGCCTAATTGTTTTTCAAAATTTTTTTACGTCAGTTTTCAGTAACATTTTTCAGATCTATTCAGCCTTAAAGAATTACTTAAAATAAAAATCTGAGCTATGAATAACGACATAAACTTTAATGTCAACTGAGTTGAATAAAATTTTACTTTAGCGAATCAAATGAATTCTTAACCCAGCATCATTTTGGTAATATATGGAATTTTAATTTTTAAACGATTCTCCATTTTAATACAATGAAAACTCTCATTCTATCTAATAAGGTAAATATTTAAGACATTTTATCTCACACACAAAATACATGAATGTATGAATACATGTCTAAAATTAATTTAAAAATTTTAATTTATTTTTTGTTAGAATGTCCATCACACTAATGATCAATTATGGCTCTTTAAAAGGTAACATTTATTTATTCCTAAAATTATAGCAAAAACACAGTATAAATACTGGGGCCAAATTTTAATTTCCTAAAACACCTTTACAAAAATTGGAAATTTTATATCAAAATATTCACATTATATGCAAGCAATTGCGCAAATGTTTAGATATTTGACCCATAAAATGGGTAATTATATTTTATATAACATGAAATACTTCTATATAAAAATATTCTATAATTCTACTCTATTTAAATTTAAAAAATGGTTAGTTAATTATATTTTTATATACCTTCACAATTTACCAAAATATCCAGAAAAAAATTTCGCATTTTCTAAAACTAAACCTTTTTCTTCTTTACTCTCAAAAATGGCGTTTTATTTTTAAGCATATAGCATTTATGAAAAAAAAAAACTTGAATCTATTTCTGTTAATTATGTTTACACCTATTTATATTATTCTTCTCTTACTATAAAATATTCATTAAGTATTTTATTTTTTTACATTAATAAATATAATTTTCTAAGAAAAAAGATTCACATTTCTTTTAAGATATATTACTGCGAATCTTGAGATTTTTATGCTCAACATTTTCTGAGTGTTGATATTGCAGAATAAACTAAACGACTAATAGAATCACTGAAAATTAAAAGAAAAAAAAAGGAAAAATTTTCAGCAAACAATTTGAAAAAAGAAGAATAGAGATTACATGTCTATTACTTTTATATTTTCTGCTGCTGTACTTCAAGGTAATTTTGTAGAGAGAGAGAAGAGAACACGAAGAATGTTTGCTCTGAAAATTATTCATGAGCTTTCGTATCAACATATGGAATTACTAATGCTACAGTAAACAGTAAATCTATGCAACTTAAAGCACAAAAAAAAAACAAATTAGGCAAAATAAAATAATCTTTCCTGGCATGTTTTTTTGTATATTATGCTCAAAATTACCTAATGGTATTCAACTGGGACATATACACAATTTTATTCTAAAAAATACAGACTTAATTTTAATTTAAATGAGCAAAAAAGTATTTTAAAAGACGAGAAAATATGTTGTCATAACACAAAAGGAAAAACTCGCTTGCGAATAGAGAATGTCTTATGTGTCTTACAATTTTTTATATAACATGCTGTGTTTAATCTAATAGAATTTTATAGTAAAATTGGAGAATTACAGGAAACAAATCTCTTAAATTAAAATTCCTTTCCATTAAATACATCCGGTTTTATTTTTAAATTTTTAATTAAGAATGTTCATTTTAGGTTTCTCTTATTAATATTTCATAAAATTTATGTTTTTAAATTCGCAGAAAAATGTTTTTTAGAAAAATATTTAAGTTTAAGCACATTTTTATAAACGAAAAGAAGTAAATTTGAATTTTATCTTTTAATAAATGTATTAAATTGCAAAGTATGAAAGTTTTGAAAAATTGTATGTAACACAACTATATATATTATTTATAGGGGGGAGAAATAGATCGATTTAACGTATACTTTTTCATTAATTACCATCTAACGGTCTTTTTTCTACATTATTAAAAATTTGGAGATAAGTGAAACATATATAAAATTTGATTATAGATTTTTTTTATCTTTTTTTATACGATCAAGCAAAATGTGAAAATTTCATTCGAAGGCAAGATTCTAAAAAGTGCCGCCCACCCTGTGCCTGACTGCGGTCCTGGGTTCGAATCCCAGTTCAGGCATGGGTGTACTTTCTATCTCTCTTGTCCTTTCCTTGTATGAATGGGGTGTGAATGGTTGCCTATCCTATACTCGGGTACCTATGGCATGTGTGTACTGAGGAAGTCAGACTCCACACCTAAATATGGTTCAGTTGGAAAAGTGGAGCAACCCATCCCCATGATGCTAGCCTAGCTGGCACAAGACAACAACAACATTCTAAAAAGTATTCAAAACCAATACCATATGTATGAGAGGTTGAAGTAGCCTGGTTTAGTTAGAGTGTCGTTCTGATTATCGGAAGGTAGTGAGTTCGAATCCCGGCTTAACCGAAGATCAGTCGTGTTTGCTAAAGGTAACTGGGACACGCTAAACAGGTGATGGTCGCAATGTCCTACAAGTGAAATAATAACTCTGATAGTGGTAGGTCAAGAATAGTGGGTCTTCTGCTTGGTCCTTTCTTTGAAATCATAAAGACTCCATCGTGTATTATCTCAACTCGAAGCTTGGAAATGGTAAGTATGCTGGAGCAACAACAATAAAAT
>CM057818.1:45004327-45231827 GCA_030067965.1 Latrodectus elegans | reverse complement strand
TAGCATTTGTTCATTTTAAATATATATGGTTATATACTTTACGATATTTACTTCGCATCATTACTGTTAAAATTATGTTGTTCAGAAGCCAAGAAATTTATTCTCACTTTTTGATATTTTCTTTCTTTTTTATACTTTACTTGAGTTAATAAAAATGTTTTTAATTATCAAATATTTTACTAATTTCTTTGAAATTTTCGGAGAAATATCTTTTTATGTATAACATATAGATATGCTGCATAAATAACTTTAAGTTTATTAAAGTAAAAACTATTTCTTTTCTTTTTTTCATTATGTTCGTAATCAAAGTCTACATATTGTCCTTAAAATTACAGACGTTTATATGACAGGCTCAATCAATCCCTTTTTCTCCTCCTTATGTTTTTCTGTTCTGGTATAAATCCGTAAGTTTAAATACTAATATTTAAATAACGAAATTAAATAAATAAATTTAATTTAAATAATAAATACTTGAATAATATAAAATAGACCCCAATGTCATGTGATTTTATATTGAATATCAAGATTTTTTTTTAAATCAGGAATCACTTTTTCTCTTTTAAGAAATCGTTATTGTTTAAAACTGAAAATGATATCTAAATTACATATATTTCTCAAATCAGATTAATCTGTCAACAGTAGCCTTCTATAGTATTTAAAGTAATCGGTTTTATTTCATTTGTTTGTCACTCAGCGGTCATTTATCTAGTCATAATTATTGTAATTTCATCAATTACTTCATCAATACACTACTGATTATTCATATTGTAAATATTATCGATTAACTAAAGTTAAAATTAATTGTTTTTGATTTAAGTATTTCTTAAAAATAAATAATAAGAATTTTTCTGCTGTCTCACTAATTCAATAATTATTTTAATTAATTTCAAAAAAAGCCGAAAAATAAAAAATAGATATATATTCATAAAATGCAGTGGTCGAAATGGCATAGATACCATTTTATCCACGTGAAATTTAAATATATATATATGTTATTAAAGTATAGATTCTATTAGAAAAATGATGCATAAAATATGGTAAATAGCAATCAAAAACGGTGAAATTTGTTATTGAATATTGAAGTTATAAAATCGTACATGTTTTTAAATGTACTTTTAGCTATTTTTATTAGGTTTTATTAGATAGGAATTAAAATAAATTGATTCTAATTTTATTGTTGACGTACAGAGAAATCAAAGCTGGTTTTCTTGTATTTATGGATAAATTATAATCTATTTTAAAATTTAAGTTTTATTTATAATTATATAAATAAATTCAATGCAGTTTAAAGAAATGCTATGTTGAAGTATATATGTTTTCATGATACCCATTTTTTAAATCGTTTCTTTACATTTTGCTAATGGTATCATTATATACTTATAAAAATTACATTGCTTTAAAATCAAATATCTTTTTTTACGATATTGGAAAATAGTTGAAGTTAAAAAGAGCTAAAAAAAAAATTACTGTCTGCTGTGTACTCATATGATAACAGTTCGAAGCATAAAAATGCTTCGAAAAAAAGATTCGACCAAAGATTTTTAGTTAAAGAATCAATAATTATATCAATAAATTAATCAATTATATTCGCCGTTACTGTTTACAACCTCTTCCCACCTCTCGACTCATTTGTTGATGCCGTTCTACCAAAAATCGCATAGTGTGGTGTCAAAGAAGTTGTTGAATCAGTTTTTAAGAACCTCTTGGTGCGCTGGGAAATGCTCTAAAAGGATGCCAAAGTCAACAAAAAGCTCTGCATTGCCCATATACACCGCGTGAATGAGGCTATTTGACTGGAAAGACCTGATCGACATATTCAAACCATACTCCTCCACGACAACGCCAGGCCCCATGTTGCACAAGTCGTTAAAGCTGATCTCCAAGAGCTCGAATGGGGGATCCTTCAGCATCCACCGTTTTCACCGGACCTTGTACAAACTAATTTCCATCTTTTCCGCTCCTTGTAAAACCATATGAAGAGCGTTACCTTCGATAACAAAGAGGTCCTTAAAAACTGGCTCAACAAGTGGTTTGACACCAGACCATCGATGTTTTGCGGAACTGCATCAAAAAATGGGTGGAGAGGAGGGAAGAGGTTCTAAACAGCAACGGCAAATATATAATTGATAAACTTATTGCTATAATTATTGCTTAAATAAAAGTCTTTGGTAAAAACACTACGAACTTCTTCCCCAACCTAATATATTATGCGACTTTCTTGTCCTGTACCGTTAATTACATAAATTTAAATATCGATAAACGAAAATTTTGCTGTAAAATAATAATAATGTTTTGAAATTATATATGCAGTTATCCATAAAGATAGCATTATTTACATATTTAACTGTGTAGATGATCCCCATACTGTAGGTTAAACGTGTAAGTGTTTGAATTCTCACCTTTCAACAGGCTTCTCCTAATTTTGACCCACAGTTAGGTGGCAATATCACACCTAAATTGGCCACCTTCTCTTTGCATAGTGTTATTTACAACAATAAGTTATTTTGGGTAAATACTATAGTTAAATATTATTTATCAATTAATTATTTGTTACTAAACAAATTAATAGAAAAAAAATATTTATTCGAGAAGTCTTTAATAGTTATCAGAGATAGTTTGCTCATTTTATTAGTTTTTAATTAGATTAGGAACAAAATTATATTAATGGCATATTGAATATTACCAAGCAATATTTTTCAATGAATTCCTTCTAGTTACCATTTTACTTTATCATGCATTTAGTAATGTCAATTCTATCGAATTAAATCATATCGATTTTATTTACCATTTTTAAACATAAACAAACAGCTCCTATTATTCAAGATAGTAGAATGTCTGGGACACAAAAAGTACGTCCTTAACACACACAAGCATTTAAGCTCTTTACATAATACATAATTTTTACCAAATTCAATACTCGATCCAAAGAGAATAATTCAATATTTACCCAAAATAACTTAATTCGAGCTATTTTCTCTTGTAACGGAACATAATCGAACCCCTCATCCCCCGAAGGAGCCTTTCTTTATAAATTTCGCTTAATATTATGTGATCCGAAATTGCCCAGCCCCTGACGCTGCCCAGACGCTAAGGGAACAAATCAAATTACTGCTATCTAATAAATACGTAATTGGTTTGAAGAATGGATCGTGGTTGTGTAAATAAAAGAGAACATCTCCGGCGATATATTTTGTAGTGATTAATGAAAGCATAATCACCATCGCTATCTCGGGCCCCGCAGATCGTATTACCACAGCCATTTGAAAAATGTCTCGTTACATGTTACGTTTTCTAGTTGTGCCTTTTGTCTCGTCAAATTGGAGTCCCTCGTCCTCTCGTCGCCTGTCTTCTCCCGTTTTATTGATGAGAGCAATAAACTCCGAAAATCCAGCGATGACTGAAGTACGGGTGCAGTTAAGAGGCAACTAAAATCGACTTGATCGTTTGAAGTTAATATTACTGGTGACAATTCCAAAGCAGTAACAGTTCTTTGAATCAACGTTCACAATGCAAATTATTTATAACTATTATTAAATTATATATTATTTAATAATAGTTATAAATAATTTGCATTGTGATGTTAATTAGAATATATAATTTAATATGACAGTTATATATATTAAATTATATATAACTGTAATTACTTCAGAAAATGATACTATAAAAGAAATTTATATAATTTAAATTGTATGAAATTAATACTTTAAAACACAATGTTTTACTTCAGATAAATGCCTAAATTTAATTCACTAAAGCTTCATTTGATTGCTATAGTTACAAAAAAAACTCAAAACAACTACAAATATTAAGTATTATTATCTTTTCTAATAAATAGATCAAACTTTTACAACAATTATCTTAATCTTAATTGTTATACTTATAACTGATTTAAACTAATTAAAATGTAGATTTGATAATTTTACTATTAAATACATGCTTTCTTTTTGAAGCACTACTAAAAACAAATACTGCAAATTATTTTTGCATTGTTTAGAAAAATATTCAATAGATAAATTAAAATGAGTTCAATAAATAAAAATAACTAGGGATAGTGTTAAGAATAAGAATAGTATCAAATTAGCAAGAAGTAGATGTATAATATTTTCTCTTACTCATTAACATTTTCTTGAAATAAAAATTATCTTAAAATTATATTCAGTAATTTATTACATTGAAAACTCTAAAAAGTATTTAACATAAACTAAATAATTAGACAAAGAAAGAAATTAGATTGTTATTTTCTGATTAAAAAAAGAAAAATTTCATTGGAAGCATCTTAAAATGTAACATCAAATATTTATCACACCTTAAAAACTTTAAAATATGTATACAAAGCAAAATGGAAAGTAGTTTCATAAAACTTTGTATACAATATTTAAAAATTTTTATTTCTCTTATTAATTGCATAAATTTTATCATTATTTGCGGAATAAACTTGATGTTTATGAAACAAAAGAAAAGAAAAATAAAAAGTCAAACGAATTTTCCAACAAAGGTAATTTTCACTTACATTCTTCTTCATTTTTTTATTTTTTAAATTTTAATGTTATAATCTCTTTTAAAAATATTGTTGCTACGACTTTTATTATAAAATTATTTTTGCTTATATTAAAATCAAAGATAAAAATATTAATAATTGATTCTGGTGAAGTATTGGGAATTACGTTTTAGCACTTCATCAGAAACAATAATCTCAAGAAACACAAATATAGATTCACTAATTATGCTTTTATTAGTATTTAACAAAATAATTATTGAAAAATAACAGTTTCATTTAGATACCAGGCTAACCAACAGAATACGATTACCCTGCTATTTTTTAATATTTCAAGTAACATTATGATTATAAAAAAACTATTAGTATATCACGTATTCTGTTTTATAGTTAAAGATTTTTGTATCGAAGTTAAAGTTTTAGACACATTTTTGCAGCACTTTATAAACACAGAGCGGAATAACTTAGTCTCATATTATAATAAGCTAAAAATGAATTCAGTAAAATTAATAATTTCAAAATTGCCCCACCTTGGACATGGATGTTTGTAGTGGTTGGAATCCATTTTAAACCGTAAGTACCGGTATAATTAGCCCTCGTGTGCAAAAAATGACCGTTGAGTGACAAAACAGGCAAACAAAATTCGAAATTGTCAATTGTCTGTTATTCAGATAAACAGCGTATTTCATTAACTTTCATTAAATTACAGATACCTTAAACGGATAGTTTCCCTTCAGTTTGTGCAGAAATTAATAGTATCAATACGCTTTATCTTTCTCTTCTCGTTTTTAAATCTTCATTCCCTTTATTTTATTTTTATAAGGCAATAAATTGAAATTACTCACATTTTTTTGCTAACATTTTAAAAAAACTTAATAGTTTTTGTAAGAAATCTGAATAGAAACCTTTGTACAAAGTCAATGCTTTTTTTTAAATTTAGAGATTTAAGATTGCCGTAGTCAAAATTGCTCTTTATTGTGAAATTATTTTTCAATTATAACATTATGTATGATATTTCTAGTTTCATTATATAATTTTCAGAAATAATTAAAGACTACAAAAGAAATTATTAAAAATATTCCAAAACCTAATAAAAATATTGTACATTTAAAGTAGGGAAAATGCTTAAAATATTTACTAATAAAGGCAGGAAAAATCCGTAGTAATTTTGTTGCAAAAACTTTGTTTAAAATATCATATACTGTGGTATTTTAAACTAAATTTGTTAAGATATTTTCATTAAAATTCTTGGATTTATTTCCTTATGGCCGACTAATGTAGTAAAATGTATTGACGTTTCGTGATATGATACTAAGAAAATACTTAATGATTACACTTCATGAAATCAATATTTATGAAAATATAATCCAGTATTCATTCAAAATATATTAGAAATGCTCAAAATAATATGCATGTTATTTTTAAGCATAAGCTATAATGTAAGACACCTTTATTATTTAAACTTTATAACACACTAATGATTTTAAAATATTATTTTACCTTGACAATAAAATAAACATAAGTGTAAATATTTACTTTTCCTTGACTATAAAATTAAAATTTGTAGTATTATTCCTAAATATAATCAATCTACAAATTTGTAAGCAATTTTTCATATTTTCAAACACAGGTTACTGTAAATATATGACGAAAATTAATATTTTCCTCTTACTACTACCACGCGAATAATGCACACAAATTTAATAAATTGAAAAATATATTATATGAACTTTCAAATATCATAATATTTCTGATGATTCAACGTAAAAAATTGTTTACGAGTTTCTTTAAAAATAGATTTATTTTTAATGATATTTGAATTTTTGTTCAAAAATATATTATATAAAATTGATTTTTTTTACTGAATAACATGAATTTATATATTATACAAAACAGATCTTACAATTTAAAAGTATTTTTGAGCTTTTTAAAAAATTGTTGTTTTTTTTAATTAATGATGCAGAAAATTAATATTATCAAGAAAAATTATTCAATATAACTAATGTATATGAGTAGAATAAATTGCAACTTAATTTCTTGAAATATTTCATGAAAACTAAATAAACTACTTATGTTTAATTCTAAAGCAATATTAATAAAATCTTTTGAAAACTTTTCTTTTAAATAAAAATTAGAACTACAATGTTGAGTATGGATCAATATATTTTTAATAAAATTTTAAGCGAGTCTGTATTGAAACCTTTCAGAAAGATAAAAAAGTCGTTATATTACACAACTATTTTATCAGACAGTATCGGAAAAGGCATTTAGTTGACATCGAATGGCAACAGTAATGAAACCTCCAGCGAACTCTGAAATTCGCTTATTAAATTCAATACAAAGCACAGCGCAAGAGCAGTTACAAAAGAAACGCAATAGAGGACAGAACTTGATAATTTACATTAAATTAAAGAGCCCAATATTTTAGGAGCTCATTTCAAGACAGCAAGATACCAACTACTAGTTTTTGTTTATTTTTGTCACTTAATAACAATTGTATACGAGTGCTGATGAAGTAATTCTGTTGTGGTTATTACTCACAATATGCATTTTAATATTTTAATAAAAATTGAAAAAAAATTATTCTTATATTTTTTAAAAACATGTTTATTTATTTTCTTTAAATTATCTGAGGTACATATCTAAGCAGTTAGTAAAGAAGTAATTAAGTTTAAGATTTTAATTAAAACATTCAATTAAAACATATTGTACATTTTGGTTAAAATGATATATATTTTACTGCAAAATTATCATAACGGCATATCGTCTTATTTTAAAAACTGTAATAATAAACTTTTCTAAAATTCAGAATAGTCATACCGAGTGCATTTATTAGCCTTTATGGTTAAATATACACAAAGCAGGCATATCAGACATATAATACAAATTTTCAGCCATTTAAATCCATAAACGCCAAATCTATAAAAAAAAAGAATATCAACACTTACTTATTTAGATATGACATTTTATGTTATTTTGATTTATTGGTTTAGAAAAACGCTTAAAACAACACAAATCAAATGCATGTTTAGGTCGTATACAATAAATACATATGTTTGTTTGTCACTAAACGGTCATTTTTTGCACACGAGGGCTAATTAGACCGGGACCAACGGTTTAAAGTTGATTCCGAACCACTACAAACATCCATAACCAAGGCGGAATTCGAACCCACGAACTGTTGAACAGAAGGCAAGAGCGCTAACCATTAGGCTGCCAGGTCGGCACAATAAATACGTAAGTGGTTTTAGTAAAGCTACAATGACAGCATGTGAAATTCCAGTATTTCTTTTTATAAGCATGTTTTTAGGGTTATGAGTTCTAGTTTTTCACCATTTATATCTATATATACATATAATAAAATTTAAATTTCAAATTATTTCTAAATTACCTTCTACATTTCAAGTTGTATTTTAAAAATCATTAGAATTAATGGAAGAGCAACTAATAAGAATAAATTTTCCATCATAAATCATTGTTTTACATTCAATAAAATAATCATAAAATAATCCATGGATCGCATTTCTAAAATAACACTTTCCTCAAAATTTTGTGATGTAAAGGTCGTACAATCTTGAGAATCGTATAAATGTTTTTAATACAAAACGGCAAAAAATGTTTAGTTTAAACTTCATTAAATTTATGGATGTATTTTCTTCTATAAAATAATCTGTTGCCATATAAATTAAGTCTAAGAATGTCAAATATCTAGAAATAATTACAAAATCTTTTTTAAATTATTGTACACTTAAATAAAAGAATCTTAGTTTATCGATGGATAGTGCTTTGCAAACAATCTCTATTTTACAAACTAGTGGCTGTTGTTTACCCTGGTTCCATGGACATAGTAATAACTTTAATTCCCATTTGTAAAATAAAATTTTTAAAATTCTCTTTTTTGAATATTAGTTTTTATGCCTTTCTTGTTTGAATTTACTTTTTATAATATTTCTTATTTTCTACTTTTTCTTTATTGTTTGAGAAACTTCATTCAATGTTCCATTTGGAAAATTGTAATTGCTTTGATTTGTGGATAACTGATTGCATTGTTGTTTTAAAAATTCTGGACTCTTTTTAAATGATTCCTGAAATATTTCTCCTTATTTATCTATATTTCGTTTTACAACCTACGCTTCACAGTATAACCAGGGTTTCGAGTACAAATACTGTTGTTGTTGTTGTGTTGTTACTGATGACACTTGAACAAGTCAAGATCGATTTGCCTTGGCTTTGGAATTTAAGTGTGTAGGGTATGTCTTTCGTTTAATCAGAGCACCACGAAGGTAAAAGTACGACTTTGTTCTAAACTCCTCCAATAGATGGCACCACCAAAGGATGTAATACCTCAATTTTGAGATTGATCTGAAGGGGGAGAAACTTTTTTCCAGACATTTGCATCCAGCGCTGCTAACTGCTGAACGACTGACAAAACATTCGTTTCCACAGATTTAACGACCATATATATCGCATGTACTCGGCGGGTCTTTGGCGGCATTGGGAATTGAATCCCACCTTTGTGGATAGAAGGCCAATGCCCTAACTTTTAGGCTAACACAGCCTCAGTAGAAATACTACGCAGTATTATTGGAAGAAGTTATCACGGATTAGAATTGCCTCCTGAAATCGATGTTTCCGATCTAATCCACTTGTCAATCTATGTTTAGAAAGGTGTTGTAGAAAAAGCAGTATCTAAGTCAACTTATATATAAGCAGAATTTATAACCACCGTAACTAAGAAAAATTAAGAAACTTGTGTCTGAAGTATTGAGTAAAAATGAGTTATTCATTCAAGAGGATCGACAAAGAAACCCCCTCCTATCCAAAATTTCATTTCAAGATATTTTGAATGTGAACTCAGATGTAATTCATATGTAAAAATTATCATATGATCTAATGTTTAAGAACATAATGAATAAGAACGAAAAAGAAATTTCAAACATCAAACTGATTTTGATATTTGAAATGCCGTATTAAATATATTTTTATTTTACAAGAAAATGTATAAATTTTGCAACCGTCTACAAAGCAGCTGGATGACTAGCTTACAAGATTCAAGTACTTTTTTTTAGAAAAATCAACAGAAAGTAAAACATTTTGCCGCAGTGAAAAAAATGTATTTTTAATAATGAAGCTTGCAAACGAAAGGTAAAACAAGTCATTATGATTCATCATCCATAAAAAGAAAGTAGGATTGCTTTCAAATACAATTTTTATTTTACACATGTTTTTCTATGAAATCCATACTAAATAGCTTTTTGCTAATAATACTTTAATTGTAAAAAAAATAATTTGATCACAAAATTTTAAGATCTAATACTCAGTTTTCCATTTAACATATTTTCGACTTAATTATTTTATCAATTTTTATGGGTTCGCAAAAATAGCGTCTATTGTATTTCAATGCATTGAATAATTAAAAGCTCAAAGTAAACAAGTCTTCCATTTAAAATTATACCAAAATTACATTTCGAAGATACTGAAAATCAATAAATTCAAAGTAAAACCTGCATGGTATTCCATTTAATTTAATAGAGTCATGTAAGAAAATAATCAGTATATATCATTTCTTCCAGTTAATTTCCATACAAACAAAATGAGACTTAAAATATACTATTTTATTTACTAAGTTTCATATTTCTAAATAAAATGAGATAGTTTCACAGTCATCCGCTACTTTCACTAGTAGTTTTCATTAGAACTGAAGGTGCAATTATATTAATCATGTATGTATGTATATATATATATATATATATATATATATATATATATATATATAATACACATATATAATTTTGCTGTGATGAATATCTTTACCTAAAGAAAGCAAGACATATAGAATAATTCGATACAAACAACAAAAATTTAATTACCTTAATAGTGAACTAATATTCATAATTCTACAAAATGTAAATTTATACTATCTCTAAGATAATAACACTATGTTCAAATTACTGTAAGTGATGAAGTAACAATCTTAACATTTTTACTAGTTTTATTAAACATTTTTATTCCTACAACTTTATTTCTATTACAGAAAACATACCATCCATTATTTATAACCATATTTTATAAACATTTTGGTTATATTTAAGTTAGCATAAAACAATAAACCTTATAAATTTGTTTTGAATTGTTCCATACTTATTTTTCCAATTATTGTTTTTAACTAATGTGTGCGTCACAGTCAAAAAATGTTTTAATGAATTAAATTTTTACTATTAAATGTAATTTATAAATAATTTAACTAACAATTTTCATATTTCATTAATAACTCCCATATATTATGTATATTTTCTACGACAAATTCATTTTCATAATATAAAATTATTTCAGAGAAATCAATAAAAATACTTTTCAGCTCAACTAAATTTTCTTGACTCTACCAAGTAAAAAAAAAAACAACATTAACTATTTTGTAAAAATACCATCATAGTTCATATTATAGTATTCAAGAAAAGTCCCAAATATATGTATTTATGCTTTCGTGCTAAAAATCCCATTTTTAATTTAGAAAATTGTGTTTTAATTTAATTTATAATAATATTAAAAGTATTCTTTTATTTAATAAAATGTTTTTTTCTGGTAAACACTGAATTTTACTTAACTATATCTCATGTGTAATTAAAATTGCTGAAAATTTCCTTATGAATCAATCTTTGAAACTAAAAATAGTTTAATTATGTTCTCATGAAATTTACAGACGAAAACCAGTCTCATATCATTTACATTAATATCAATACTGGTTTTCTTCACTTTTTCATCTTAGTAAAATTTCTAAAAAAGAAGATTTCAATTTTGCATTTATTTTATTAATTCCTGTTTGCATTAAAATAATTGTAATTTATATACCCAGATCTCTGTCTCTTAAATTTAGATAAAAATCAATGAAGTCTTCTAAAAACTTGAATTCTATCTTTCTCCAAATAAACATTGTTTGAAAAATCTTTCCGCAATTGGCTTTCTTCATCAAACTTAAATATAAAACCATAATACTAATTTAAATGTACGTATTCAAAGCATTGCATGTAATCTTCGCAATTTTTTCATGTAATACTATTATTTTAAGAACACTCTAATGCAAAAGCAAATTAGTGAACTAGAAATAATAGCTAAAGTGCTATAGCGCATTCATTCATTATCTTCTCATGTTCTAGAAGGTTACGACTTCTATATTTGGTTCCGATGAATATCGTCCCACGAACATTCGAGAAAACCATGAAGAGAAGTGATGCACATTGAAAACTTTGCGTTTGATATTTCTTTCTACCATTGTATTGTGGCAACCAGAAAAAACGGTAACAAAAGGATAGTTATGACTCCTTTTGTTATCGTTAACAATGAATTTGAATTTAAAGTCTAAAAAAATGATTTTTCTTTACATACTAAACTTAAATATTATTAGTAATACAATACTTTTAAATAAAAATTAAAGTTGACAATGCTCCATAATTTTTTTTACTTGTTACTTTTTTTTCGATTTTGCACAGTTCCTAAAATTATACAAATGGGTTTAACTGAGAATAATTGGTTAGCGTTAGAGTTTCTTAAGTAATTCAAATATTCTCATATAAATGTAATGTAACAACAAAACTGAATTAATCATTGAGTAAAAATGGAAAGATAATATAAAATGAAATTTCTTATTAACTATAGAAACTGATTTTAAGCTTTAAAATGAATGTACATACATTATATTTATGTAATTTGCTTTATTCTTCTGAAATCAACATTTTATTTATTACTCTCTGATGGTAAAATTTAAATGATTGAATCCTATACTGAATATCATTTTGAGTTTAATAAAAAATTATTGTAAACAGTGAGACTCTAAAATTTCTTGAATTTGTCAGTGAATTTTCATTTATCATCTGTTGATAAAACTAATAGTAATAGGGAATAACTAGCATATGAAAATAGAAAAAAATAAATGTGTCACTTTATATTTATTTTTAACGAAGATAATGAAACATTTTTAAGATAGCAATGAGAACAAATTACTTTGTTCTCATTGCTATAACCAAAGTCATTACAGACGTTGAATATCTATATGAAAAATGCATGAATGCATTAATTTATATAGATATTCAACGTCTGTGATTAATAGTGAAGAAGATATCAGTCTTAAATGACTAACACAAGGTTATATTAAAATAATTTATACTCACTTAAATAAGAAATCTTAAAAACTGAATATAAAGAATATCTGCAGGAGGTCCTGAGTTCGGGCATGGATGTACTTTCTCTCTATATCTGTCCTATCTTTGTCCTTTACTTGTATGAATGTGTTGTGAATGGTTGCCTATCTTATAAACGGGTACCTATGGCATGTGTGTACTGAGAAATTCGCACTTCACACCAAAATATGGTTCAGTTGGAAAAGTGGAGCAGCGCACCCCAAAATGCCAGCCTATTTGACACACGACAACAACAACATTGAGAATATCTTAAATTTCTTTTTTAACTCAATTCTATAAGCATTTTTATTTTCTTATTAAATTGAAAATCATTTAATCGGGCATCTTTACTGAACTGAGAATTCATAGCTCTAAATCTTATCTGCAAATTTCCCCGATTGGATCTCAACTACTGTTCTTAAATTTAACATATTTGTCATCTAATAATCTGCAATTTTAAGCTTGGTTTTTTTTAGTCCTTACACATTTCATAAAGCAAAAATAGAATAACGATATTTAAATATCATCCAAATTTCGAATAATAACTTCTAACTACATAAAAATCTACACTGTTCAGTAAAATTACATATTTATAGTATATTAAAAACCATTAATAATATTATTAATAAGACTGAATAAACAAAAAGAACCAAAGTATATGTTTGATTGCTTCAAATATACTGAAGGTTTTCTCATCATAAATTTTGCACTTTAATATTGAAAATATTACATGTCTTTTCTGAAAAGACGCTACTCACACTCGCTATCATCGGATTAATGAATTGACCACGATTCTATTCTTCTTTTTCAATTTTGCAAATAAGTGATAAAATAGGACACGAAATGTCCTAATGAAGTGGTACTATAGCTCACAGGACTTGCCACTCAATCCCTAGGGAAGTCTGCATTTCGGTATAACGCATTCATTTACTAAACAGGACACGCCCATGTCCATGTTTTCTGCACCATTACTCTTGTCACTTAATGTTGCATTAATGGTTGCAGCTATTATCTTAAGTTCCTGCTTTTGATAAAATGCAATAAATACATTAATTTTCCCGTATTATTTAAATTCCTCGTTGCTTTTAGAGAAGATTAATGGTGCACTGGATATCAATGAATTTCTGTTAAAATAACATTTGAAACCTGAGCACTTGGTAAATTTAATTTAAAATATTCAAATTGAAATTAGACACTCCATAAATTAAGCTATTATATGTTTCCATTTCTTTATCTAAATCGTAAAATGTATATCCAGTTCATAAGAAAATTATTATTTGTTAGATTTAAAATCGAATGTATAAGTAATTATCCATACAACTCACGAAGTTATACATTATAAATAATCAGGTATTTTTATTATACTTCGGCATTATTCATTGCATAGAATAATATAATAACGTAGTCATTAGCGTAATGGGTTAAAAAATACAGACACTTGTATTTAATGTATATTGAACCCGTTATCATGAAGTATACATTTAGCTTTACTATTTTTAGTGACTAACAAATAACAGCGAAATATTATAAATAGTTATTTCGTAGCATCATGCATTTCGAAAACTACTACTGAATACTAATGACTATCTCAGTGGAAAACAAAATTACAATTAGAAAGGTAAGTATATTTATCATACTCTAATTCACGTAAGCTCCATGTGTAGCAACATCTCCGTAACGAAATCATTAAATCTTGATTCACTAAAAAAGAATCCAGCAGAATAATTTTGTTCTCGTGTAATTTATTTTACTGCAACTCCATAGCTGACACATTAACTATATTGTCTATTTTCTGAATTTTGATATTTTTTCCCTTAACATTTATTGGGCTTAACATTTATTGTCCCTTAACATATTAAGTGCAAAATATCAAATTCAAAGATATTATTTATAAAAAATTGTTCAATTGATTATATTAAATTTTTTTAAAAATCAATAATAAAGAGTATGAATATTTTTAAAAAAATGTGCAAGCGACTATATTAAAAAATATTAAAAGCAATATTAGAGAATATTTTTGTATATTTGTCAACTTGCTTACGCTAAATAAAAATGTAGTTTTCATGTGTAGGCAAATGTACTTGATTTAGTCTCTTATATCAACATAAATATAATTCATTTCATTAAAAATTTCTACATTCACAATTTGTATAAAATATTTTGTATGCTCTGAAATCTCTTTAAAAAGTATTAAAATAGATTAGAAATAAGTCTCAGAGCTTTCGAGTATTTTATGGGTTACCTAAACTCTGCGTTGTACTGAGACATAAATTTGGCATGTGAAATATATTGAATATTTTTACACTATAATTCAGTATCGAATATAGATTTCAAAAAACGTGACAGAATTAACTAAGGAGGTAGTTTAAATATCGCTTTATCAAGGGTTTACTTACTTTCGAATGTAATTTTACCAACCAATAACATAGGCAATAAACAATCTAATTCTTGAAGCTTAAGAAAAGAATCGTGATTCAAAACTATAAAAAATATTCATAATTTTTAATTGCATTTCCCTTAATTTAAATCTTCACACTTAAAAGAAACATTAAAAGTTTGAATTAAGTAAAAATTTGGTTAAATCAATTCTATGAACATAAAATTACTTTTTCAGAGTAACGTTTGATATTTTAACTAAAGGTTATTTTATATAAAAAAATTTAAGTCTCAGCATAAATTTGTGCTGATTTTATGTATTCTTTTTTATTTCATGTTTACTTAAGCAAAAATTCAAAAGGTATCGACAATAATACTTAGGACTTTTATTTAGAGTATTTTGTAGTTGAGATATCATCTTAAAATGAAGAAAAGTAGTCAAAGTTTTTGAGTAATATATTGTTTATTTCTAGGAATTTATTTCATAGTTAGAACCATTAGGAATTAATCAGTATCAGGAAACGATTCTTACTAAATTTTTTTAAATTTTTTAAGAGCTTTTACTTTGTCTTAATATTCCTGATATTAATAACATTTAAAAATATAATTTCAAGATATTTGCTACAAAATTTTAGTCTTATTCGTGTTAAACCGTAAATACTGAATATTTAAAACACTTTCAAGTATAAGGTTCAAAAATAGAAACAATCTATGGAAAATATTTGTTTTAAGTTTATTGATATTTAGGTCTGACTCATGTATACGGTAATGAAATTGCTGATGGTCAGGCCAGAGAGGGCAGCCGTAAGGATACTGTTCATGGTGGCTGCCTTACTTTTTCAGAGATCACCACCCGGGTCAAGCAAGATATCTGCTCTTCTTGGAAGAGAGCCACCATGTATGAATGGTATGCGCCCTGGTACTGTTCTAATTGGATTTGGTAACTGACGAAATCAGACAACATATATGATTTCGAATTGGGCACACTCATGTACAATGTTTTTAGATGGGACACAAAGTCATCCACTGTGTCCTAAATGAAATGCGACTCAAGTTGCTCCTGTCCACATTATGGCCTGCGTTTGTTTAAATAAATCCCAGTTATTATCGACCCCTAAGGCTGTTCTCCCTTCTTTGAAGGAGTTTGGGATGATGGACCTGATTCGATGTTGCTGCCAACCAGGAGGGATAAGCCACAACTACACAACAGATCTTATTCAAAAATGCTTGGCGTCTTTTTAGTGCTTTTGGAAAAAAGTTATTTCAAACGCTTATCTATCTTTTTTTTATAATAATTCTGGTATTAGATTTTGAAAAGATTAATCTGCATCAAGTAAGAGTATATAATGTTCTGGAACTTTTATAATTTTCAAAATTAGCCCTCCTTGAAATTTTGTATTTTGTTCTTTTTCTAATATCAGCGTTTATTACTTCGTTGAGAAAATAATAATTTTAAACTATACTAGAACAAGTGATATAAATGTAATGAATATGTCAAAATTCATACATAAATGACAATTTACTGTATTTAATTTTAGTTTTATTTATTTATTTTGAACAAAACTCTTGTAAACATCTGAAATAACGTAGATTTCAATTCCAAATGATTCTTTTACATCAAAATAGTAGAAAATGTAACAAAGAAACATTATTATCTATTTTCACACAAATTCAGGTATCCCTTCAATCAGAATTTAATAATAAATTATATTTACACTAAGGACTTCATGCAACATTAAAGTAAAAAATGCGTGAATCTTATTGTTAAAAAAATATAATGTGATTATATAGATTATTTAAATTTATTTACATGAAAAAAATGAAATTTATGATAACTGTTTCTGAAATTTTGGAAAAAGAAAATGTTTCAGAAACAATACGTGCAAATTACAATGGTTGTTGTGAAATTAAATACAACTTTTTTTAAAAAAAAAAAATATTAGGTTACATGGAAAGTTTCCAAAGGTATAGCACAAAGGTATTTTTAATGATTTAAATATGACACCTAAAAATAAGCAAAACTACTATTTCTTTAGTATAAAATTTTGGAAATTCATTTCAAATTCTAGGTTGCACAATTTTTTTAATTATCTCTATGTTAATAAACATTATTTTATTAGGTTGAATTTGTAAAACTTTATAGTCCAAGAAATAAAAATTAGAAAGTATTGTTATAAATTATAATTTTCAAAAGGGAATGCAGTACACATTTAAGACAATGTGTATTTTAAATATATGTTTCTTTTTCAAGCAATTTTAAAATTCATTTCTATGGAGTTCCATTATTTAAATAGTTTCTTTTTTCATTCATTGAATATTTTCTAATATCATTTATATCTCATGCAATGTTAATCCGATTCATGACTTTCTAAAATATATTGTCATAATATTTAAATGAAATGATTAAAAAGTGATCCGTTTGCTTAATCAAACTTATTAAGATATTTTTTAATAAATTTAAAATGTACCAAAAATTTTATAAACTTCATAAAATTCATTTTTACTTTAAAAATTTAAAGAAAATCATTAACAATTTGAACACTTAGCTATAAATAAATGCGTAAGTTTAATTCTAACAAATATATTATTGTAATTTTAGTAAATGTGTGTGTGATAAAAAATATAATTCCTAAGCTCTAATTTCCATGTAGCCTTAAATGCTTTAATGGCTTGAATAAAGATTGAAAACTAAAAAGGAATACTTCTCTTTCATGCATTTATAATAGAAGTTTTTTCTGATGTAATGATTAAATTCTTTATTCTTTTATTTTTTAAACAGTTTAAAAATATGCATAAAATTTTAATCATTTTTAATTGAAAATCAAATCGAAGAAAAAATAACATTATTTTAAAAAATATTTTATATAGCTTTTAAATTAATTATATTAACTATATTGTGACACACAAATAGCTCATTTTGAATTTAAAAGACTACTTAACATAATATTTCGTACTCTCTACCCAAATAAATATCTCTCGCTACTCCAAAATAGTATTTCTGTGAGCCATTTGTAATTATTGCATATTTAACATAAATATTTGCAATGAAACGTCATTTTGTGTTTAACAATTAAAAATATTAACGATGTACTAAGCACAGTTGGTCAGCATGCAGAGATGAAATTTGTTACTCGCATCGCAATTGTTAATAATTTGGTAATTAAAGTTCAGTAAAAGCAAATTATATTGATACTTCTGAAGCTGATTTCGTAAAATCCAGTGCAGAATGCGGTGCCTTTCTAGAAATGCAAACAAATGAGGAAGAATATAACAAAGCATCGTTTAACTGTATTTAAAGGAAATGTTATCATAATCAATATTGATATTGCATATATAATATTTGTTTTAGAGAAAATATTCATACATAAATGATAAAAATTAATTTCAATAACTTATCGAATAAGTTGATATCTGTGATATCGTTTTAGAATCAATATAATCAATACGATGTTAAGCATACAATTGATAAGCAGATCTGTTACGAATAATGATGTCGTACATCGTGTCTTTAATCATTTGCAATATATAAAACAATATCCAATATTATTTTTTTTACATACTATATCATGTATGTAAAGTGTTTTTAAAGCATTTACTAATATTTTATTTATATGAAAGATTAAATTATGTTTATAAAAATTATTTTACTTCATTTTAATTTAATAGCTCTAATAAATACTTGCTATATCATAAAGGAAAATTTACTGAATAAACATCATACAATCTCTAAAAAATTTCTATACAGGTTCCGTATAATCCAGGATAACAAATTCTGAATTTTTTTGGCGCTGAAGAAAAGTTGCCTAGATGACGTATCGTGACGTGCGTGATGATGCAAATATTACGTTTACCAAAATAGAATTTTCTGCATAGTTTTATAGGTCTCCATATGTATGACGTAATAAAAACGAGGTTGCCAGGTACATAAAAAAATCCGCCAAAAAATCACAAATCTCAGAATTTGGCATTATGGATTATACGACAAATGTGCCGAAATTTCATTAGCATTGTATCCGATTTAAGTAGTTAATATAGTTTGTGTAAAAATGATGTTTTTAACTATAATATGACAAATATTTGTGTTAGTAAACAATTCCTTTTTGCTTACTATATATATGGAAAATAAGTAGTAGTTCATAAAAATTGGCGAACACTTTTGTAATGTAATTGTTATATTATTTATTTATTTATTGCTTTATACTTTTAAAATTCATATTATGAAAATTTAAATTGGTGATATAAAAAGTAAGAAGTTATGAAGAAAAGAACTGAAATTTGTATCAAGTTTTATCGTTTGACATGTGCAACAGTATACTAATTGTTAGCAATAATATTAGTTATTTTTAACTTTTAGACTCTCCTAAAATCTATTTAACTGCAAAAGTGCGAAATTTCAAATAATCAAAATGTTCTAAATTTATAGAATACAAAGAGCTGAAAAACAACTTAAATAGTTTCATTAATGAAGAAACAAATGGACCATGATATAAACTTTATCTAAATTTGATTCATACAGTTTAACTAAATTTTATAATTATGGAGTTTTTAGTTAAATATTGATATAGTTATTTATTCTTTCTATATTTTTTTATATATAGTAAACTCTCTCTTTTTTATGTGTACGCTAACTCATTTGAGCTCCTTAAACTTTTAAAATTCCGAAAACATAGAATAATATAACGACTTTTACGAACATATATGGTTTTAAGATGTCAGTTTTTTTTACCATTTAAGTAATTTTTCTTCATGAACTTTGACAAAAAAGGAAATTTTCATAAATATTTGACTTTCTTTAACAGATACTTGTCAAAAATATCTCACTAGTGTGAAAGATTGGTAACTTTCCTACATTTAAAAAAGATACCTTCAATAATAAATACAGAATTTAATGAAAACAGACTGCCTGCAAAAGTCGTGTATCTTTACCTTAACTTTGAACCGTC
Source organism: Latrodectus elegans (assembly GCA_030067965.1). Classification (NCBI taxonomy): domain Eukaryota; kingdom Metazoa; phylum Arthropoda; class Arachnida; order Araneae; family Theridiidae; genus Latrodectus; species Latrodectus elegans. Next base: position 45,211,839 of record CM057818.1, on the reverse strand, counting down.
GTCAAGTATACTCGGCTATAAAAAAAATGTTGAAGCATAAGAAATTGGTTATATGACATAAGATGAAAAAATTTACAGCGCCCGTAGCAATAAAATTCCAAAGTTAACTATTCAATATTAAAAAAACTAAGTATGAATTTTTAAGTTTCATGCTACTTTACTACTTTATTAGGAAAAAGAATCTATATAAAGTAGTAAAGTAGCAACAGTTTAGTAATACAAGTCTTGCTGAGAAAAATAAAGAAAGGATTCGTTCCACGTGCACTTTTTGTCAACGGGTTACAACGCAATTACTTGTTTGTGAATGAATCACAACTCATTTATAATTACAAAAAGTGAGCAGAAAGGAAGAATTAATATTCTTATAGACACATTTATCATTTGTGTCGATTTAATACACTACGTTCAGACTAAACTATAGAATTTGCACTTAAGCCGATATGCATTGTATACGCATTTTCCATCATTTACCTAAAAGCGAGGTTTTATATGTTATTAAATCTTTTTAGCACTGGAAAATTGTCATTGACTTTCTATATTATTTTTATCATTTTTTTTTCAAATTCAGTACCTTGATTATTTCTTTCGTGTCTTTATTATTTTTGCTTTATTATGAACACAACTAAGAAATTATTTCTAAAAAAGCTGTAAATCATCATCTCTTGTAGCAAGAAGATACTTTCTTTCAACTTTACGCAATTGTTTCTAAGCATTAGGATTATTTTTATGACTTTAGCTTAAAAAAAACTTATTTTTATGAGCTAATAAAGTTACGAATAAGTAAAACAAAATATTTTGAACAACAACATCAAAACGTTTTCAATTTAAATATTCATATTTCTGTTAAAATTGATGTGTTTATTAACTAGGTATTGAATTGTGTATTTTAGCCTTATTAATATAAAAATGCATATCCTTTAGTTTATTTTATGCATTATTAAGAATCACAGATGAAATATCCACATCTGAAAGAAGCACACGAAATTAAGAATAAGTCAAGTACAGAGTTATGCTAAATCCGCAACAGAATATTTCTCACAAACATGAATGCGAAGTATGAAATCTTGATTTAAGCAGTAAATATCTAAAGAGTAAAACTGATCATTACACGAACCATATAAGGATTCCTATGACACACAAATCATTACTAGAAAATTTACTCCAAGGAATCATTTCAAGATATGTTGGAGACTGCACTTCATACTTTTCACCAGCTTCAATATCATATGTTTTCCTCAGAACAACTTTCTGCATTCATAAGAGATATAAATGTAGATAGTGCGAAATGTAAATGAAGTGCTGCTGAATAGTTCTTGTGGTAGGACTTACTATTTTAAAAATGCTTTTGTACACCCAATTTCATTTGACCTGCATATTCTTCTAAGAATATTTATTTTTGTGTATATTTTGAAACATAGTTTAAAAATTTAAGAATTCGCACACATATCTGTCAGTCTGTCTGATATATATATATGTGTGTGTATATATATATATATGTATATATATGTGTGTGTGTATATATATATACACATATGTATATATACATATATATACATACATATATATATACATATACATATATATATATGTGTGTGTGTATATATACATATACATACATATATATATACATATATATATATATGTGCGTGTGTGTACATATACATATATACATACATATATATATATACATATATATTATATATACACATGTACATATATATATATGTATATATATATATGTATGTATATGTGTGTATATATATATGTATATATATATATGTATGTATATATATATATGTATATATATGTAAATATATATATATATATATATATATATATATATATATGTATGAATATGTGTGTATATATATATGTATATATATGTAAATATATATATATCTATATAATCCTGAAAAGTGCAAAAAGAATTCAATTTAAGTATAACAAGAATATAAAGGAGATATCATTTGTAACTCAAAAGCATATAAAAGATTAAAACTGCAAATAAAAAATTAGGAAAAAATGAAATATAAACCCAGAAAATTGAAAAGCAAAGAGACAACGTCTTTATAAGAAGACAGATGGTCATCTATGCGAAATGAACAAACACTTAATGTGGACAGCTTAATTTATAACTTAATAAATAGCAACAAAAATTAAAGCTTAGTTATAAAATTAAAATTAAAGTTTAATTAATAATAACAATTTGTAAATTCAGACAATTAAGTCAAAGAAATTTTGGTTTCTTTATCTGCTAGGAGTGGAGACAAGAATACAGATGGAGTATTTATTTGTAGAGAGAAGAAGGGTTATTACTTGTATATTATTCTATTCATTGGTAGTGGAGTGTAGCTTATATCTCTTATGCATGTTTTTGGTTATCGAATTGAATCTTATTTAAACACACACGCACATATTACTGACAAAAATTTCTACGTAACTTGTTAAGAATTATTTATACAACTCGAATTATAAATACATAAAATTTAATTTCATAATGTTAGCTCACATGAAATAAACTTAGCAATATCTTTAATGTAGCATATTATCACTGATACTTTACTATTAAAGATGATTATATTTCGAAAAAAAGGAGAAATATGTGTTACACATAACAAAGATTATATAAAAAAATATTAAATAAAATTATGATATATTTTGGAAGAAAGAACAATAATTAATGAATGCCTAGTAAAATAAGATATTCATTGTTTTACCCTATTATAATAAGATTCATATAATATATAAGAATTATATAAATTATCTATCATAACTAGTTAATAATAAACTTATAAAAATGTTTATTTAAATAAAAGTATTTGCGATTAATGAAAACTTTTTTTTGATGAGAAGTTTGCACTTTTCATTTTTTTCATATTTTTAAAAGCTTATAGTTTTTTAAACAATTTCTATTTATACGTCAATTATTATTTATTGAATAGTTTTTTTGTAGAGAATTCATCAACTATTTATAGTGACGCATTTGAATATGTTAAAAAATAGAAACTTCTTTCAAGCGTTTTTCGAATTCTTTTTTCACAACCAATTTATATGTTAAATATAAATTTCATGAGTTATTGAACTTTAAATAAATGTTTTCCCTGTACTTAAAAATAAAAATACATGATCAAAATATTATTCAATCATTTCAAGATATGTTGGATAATTAATTTTATTAGTCGTATAATTAATTTTAAAAATTTAATATAATTATATATTCTTAGCATAAATTCAATTCTATAATGAGCTTAAATAATTCACAACAGAAATTTAATTCAAATATATGTCAGTAGATAAAATATTTTCGGATAGAAAAATTCAATAATTGTGTTGCAATTATTAAAGTAACATTTTCTAAAAGTAATCAAGATACAAGCAACAAAATCAATGCAGTGACAAAGTTAAAAATAATTTCCATTTACTTTATATTTAAGAAAAGCGGTATGTAACATGAATAACATTAAATAGAAAATTATTTACTCAAAAAATTCGGATTTTCTTTTGAATATGATCCAATAAAAAGTCCTCTTCAAGAACAAAAAGTTTTAATTATTCTTCCACCAAAATGTAACTTTTAAACTGAACATTTTTCATTTCGTTGAACTTACATTTTAATTAAAGAGCTTTTTGTATACATATATCAAGTTTCTGATGAATTAAAATGATAAATTTTACATTACGATGGAATTCCGTAAAATAATCCTTTAATTAACTGATTATTTCCTACTTTTAATCATATAAGATAAAAATTGTTATTTTAATATTCCGCATTTTCATAAACATTTTTTATAAATAGGAGAGCAGTTTATTCGAAACAATATATGTAATAATTGAACAAGTAAGCTTAATACAATCTTAATATGTCTAGGATAATTTTTGAAATAATAATAAAATTACTTGGCATTTTGAACACAGAACATTAACTAATGAAATATTTTAAAGGATTATGGGCATGATTAATCAATATAAATGGAATCCTCATGTTTCAAATCATAATGACATAAGCAATTTTCCTTGGATAACTTTGTCGCCACATGTTCGCATTCTTTCCCCTAATTTGCACTATAAGGCATTGTATTAAACAGAAAAATGTAACTTTAACATTTTTAATAACCCATTTGACTGTATTCGATTATATGACTAACGTTTTTGATAATAAATGAATTATATTTTGGTACAGACGCCGTTTAATCCAGGATGTCAAATTTTAAATTTTTTTTGGCGATGAAGAAATGTTTCCAAGATTGTGACATGCGCAATGACGTTAATTCTAGAGTTGCCAAAATAAAATTTTCTGCTCAATTCTATTGAACTCTAAATCTATGACGTAATAAAGTTCAGGTTACCAGATGATAATAAAATTTGCTAAAAATATCATAAAACTGAGAATTTGGCATGCTAGATTATAAGGCATTTGTCCCTATATTTTTAATATTCTTAAATTTTACGATAATCCCTAATTATCCTTGATTTAGACCTTTGCAGATAAGACAGATCATTCAGCTGTTTGGAACTTTTAGATATCTTTTAAATATTTTTTTGATAACTTTAAAAACTTTTTCTAAATTATATGATTTTTTTTACAGTTTCTAAAACTTTATAATCCAATATTTGTTTACCTTATAAAAGGGAAATATAATAGAAAAAGCTTATACTGTAGTAAATAATTATAGCATATAAAAAACATATAATTCATTAATTAATATGATAAATTATATTGTTCATTATATGATTAAAAATATTGTAGGTAATTGTGGATATTAGTTTGAAAAAATATATTTATTTTCATGCTATTATACAGAAAATTTTATTCTTCTACGACATATGAATTGAATAAAAGGGCCCTCATTTACAAATGAAGATCACTACAGTTAATTATAAAAATCTATTTAGATTTTCAGTAAATTCCAAGAAAATTTTGAAATTCAATCAACCATAAGTTAAAAATGAATATTCTAAATTTACTTAAAATATGCGATGTACACTCTCAAACTTTAGATACAGCTATGTTTTTAAAGTTATACTTTAAAAACCTAGCTGTATCTAAAATTTTAGGTGTGTTCAAGGTAGTCTCCTTCAGCATCAATGTACCTTTGTAGACAAATTTTTCACAGATTAAATGACTCATACTATTCATTTCTTGGAAGAGATAAAAATGCATTTATAGCCACATCAATCTCTTCTTCTGAATGAAAACGACGTAAGTTTTTTTTTTAGATTAAAGTATAACCGAAAGTCACACATAGCTATATCAGGTGAATACAGCGGGTGTTCGATCACTTTAGTTTGTTTCTGTTTGAGAAACTCAACTGTTAATCCGGCTGTATGTGAAGATGCATTGTCATTGTGAAGCATTAATCCCCTAACATTCAGTTATTGTGAGAATTTCTGGAAAACATTTAGTGGTATACCAGTTTACTGTTATTGTCTTCTGTCCTTCCAACTTGATGGCTTTGACCAATCCCGTACTTCTAAAGAAAATGGCATACATCACATTTTTCAGGAAGCGTTGTTTTTTCACCATTGTTGGGGTGGGATCATTTTCAGAGGCCAATACTTTGCTTTCTTGACGTGTTGGAACGTCAAAAAACGATATGTACGTTTCATCACTTGTTACAATTTTAGAAATGATGCGGCAGCCACCATCATTTAGCAGTTTAAGATTTTTTTACTGATTCTGACACGCTCCTTTTTTTGGTGCTCAGTTAGATGATAGGGAACACAACGGCAAACTACTTTTTTCATACGTAATTCTTCATGAATGATTTTGTGTATGGCTGCGGATCCAATGTTAAGTTCCTTCTGTATTATTTGATAGGTACAGCGATTATCATCCATTAACATTTTTCGTATCACAGACACATTATCCGGGATTAGTGCCGACGACGGCCTTCCTGTGTGTTCTTTATCCTGAAGAAAATTGCGACTTCTTCTAAATTCTCTAAACCATCTGAATACAGTAGCATGAGCTGAAAATTCATCACCAAATGCTAATTGCAACCGTTGAACGCATTCATCTTGATTTAATCATGCTTTAAAATCGTAGAAAATCATAGCACGAAAATGTGCGCGCGTTTATTTTGTAAATTCTCGTCTGCGCGTATCTCAAACATTTCAGAGTAACCTTCGTATTGTAGTGATTAGAAATTACAGGAAAGATGCAATGACCTAAAGTTATTTCTTTTTCATTTAAAAAAGAGAAAACATATTCGAAAACATTTTATAATTATCTTCCAAACATTGAAATATTTCAAGCAAAAAAAAATTTAATTTTTAACTAATTATTTTGATATTTTAGGGAACATTTAGATAATTAGCTAATTATTAAACATCCAAATTACTTAACTTTAAAAAAATAAGTATATTTGAACACATCGCGCTTGAATAACCCTAGAACAAAGTAATTGAAAGAGAAAAAATAATTACCCGATATCTTTCATTAAATATGATAAATGGCATTGAAATTAACCTTTATTTTTTTTCTAATTATTGTATGAGATTTGTTTTATCTAAGTAATAAAAGTATTTACATTATCACTAAACCATGAATGAGATCTTCCTTCTAAATTTATTTTAATTAACTTAATTTGGAATAGTAGAAAAATTGTAAGAATTTTTATTACGTGAATAAATAAAATATAATATTTAAGCAAATTAACGGATGAATTTTTTTAGTTAAGGAAGATATTTTTAGCGGATGCAAAATATGTATTTTTCTCCATAAAACAATGTCTCTGTGATTAAAAAACATTTTTAATGGGAATTAAAATTTGTAAATCACGTCTGCAAATGATATTTATTATAAATAAATATATTTCATATCAAAACATAAAATATTTTAAGGAATCAATATATATATATATAAATTAATTATTTTAAATGCAAAATTAAATTAAGTTAAAATGCTATCTTTTGCTTTTTTAAGGCATTTAAATTAAGCATAAATTTAAATTGAAGTGAAAATGCGATATGTTTAATCCATAGTAATGCTAAAGCCGTTATGCTAAAATACCTAAAACCATGAAATCAAAAGAATTACGAGAAAGATAAAGTGTTATTTCTAATTTATAAATTAAATTGTATTACTTATCTATGGTGAAATAAGTGATTTATGTTCATTAGAAACTTATAACAAATAGATACTTCTTTTTTTCAAATTACAGAGTTATGATATTGGATATTATCTCCGAAAAATACTAGTGATATGTTCAATTCTTAACATCTATTTTCCCATAATAAATTTAGGATTAAAAATTTATTATTAACATTTTACTTTGCTTCGTAAAGAAAAGAATAGGTTGAAATGCTTCCTAAGAATTATGTTAGAGGGTGCTGAGTTTTAGATCTTTTACAAATCACATTTATAATATTAAGGACTCAATAATCTGATATTTTGAGCATAATTTTTTATCTGAACATTTATGCACCGGTAGGTGAACTAAACTAATGTGTGCACTTCACTTGTTTTAGATAATTGAGTTTTTTTAATTAATAAACACATCATTTATGTAACAACATTGTTCAAAAATTATTCAAGCCGTGCTTGGCATTATAAAAACTTTAATCTCAGTAATATATTTATCTCCTAATATTTATATATTTATTGTTTGTGATTCACAAATTTTATTTTTCTCACGTCATGAGGACTCAAGAAGCAATTGAGTTTATTTGCCTAAGGGGGATGTATACAAACACTAAAAATCTAGATCCAAACATATAAATATGAGCCTTTTTACATTTGAATTCGAGATCGGTTGCAACGTGAGGAAGCGGGTTTCTAGCGGATAGAAATTTAATTTTTGAACATTTTAAAGTAATAGATTTTTAAGTGCTGCACATATTTTATATAAATAGGATAAACAATTCCTGAATCAAACAATTCTTAATCATATTTATCTAAAAGATAAAAAATATAAGCATTTTTTGATTTTTTTTTTATTTGGCAACATATTTTTCCCCTTAGAATTGTTGTTTATAGTTCATAATTCAGAGATAAAATTGTTCTAAAATAATCTCATACAGACTGAAGAAAATTTTTACTCAATTTATAACGATAATATTACTTCAAGTAATGTTTTAAATATTTTCTTCTTTTCTAAAGTAAAGTAAATAGGAAAATATGCTTAAATAAAGGAAAATACTCGTCTGTTGTAACAATTGTTAAGAGTCAAAAATGTCATTAATTTATTGTAATTGACAAAGTGATGCAACTGAATAAAAAAGCAATAATTGAAATAAGAGGAACGAAGAGTAATAACTTTTAGAAGCAAAGTTAGTTGATAAAAATCATAGATCTTTCTCATCTGTAGCGTACACCGTATTAAAAAATCTGTTTATAAAATCCTCAAATTCTGAGTTTCAAATTTTTGATAAATAAATATTGATCCATTAGAGTTTTAAAAAACATTATTTCAAACGGAACTGCCAAGATTTTGGAATCCTGTTTTAAAACCAAATGCTTGTTTTTGAGAGTTTAAAATGCTATAAGAGATACATATAGAAAGAAACGTGTCTATTGAAATTTATTTATTCAACAAAACCACAACTAATCATGAAATATTATGATAATAAGATTTGAAAGTTTTGTCTATTTCAATATTCATGCTCGCTATTAGTTTTAGATAAAGAGGTATACAGGATATACTATGAGAAATTTATGATATCTATGATAACGTAAGGATAATCTTGAGTCTCTTTGAGTACAAAAAATGAAATTATTACACAACTTTGAAGACAAACTATTTCAAAAGTTACCGTTGACATTTTTATAAAAATATCACGTAATATTTCATATTTATTTGTATCCTTTTTTATTAGTTCCCAATTAACATTTTAGCTATTAAAATGTTCACTTCTATTCAATTAATAAATGTCATAATTATTTAAACAATATCTGTTGTAAGGAACCCATATCTGCACTGTAATAGAGATACTTAATTTCCGAATTTAAATAATGAGACAAAACCAAAAAGGAATTAAAAGTTTTTTTATTTTATTTTTCGTTATTGGAAAGCTTTTTACAAATCAATCCCATAATAATATGCTTTACTGTATATCATTCCAATACGGTTGTGCTGATTTGGTAGTTCAAAATTTAACTTTCTCACTTTCAGCTCAACAGTTCATGTATTTAGTTCCCGTCTCACAATCATAGATGCTTATAGGCATTTGGAATTCGCTTAAAACTTTACTACCTGATCGAATTAGTCTTTGCGAGAAAAGAATACCCGTAGATCTTTACAAGTACTTCCTTGAAATTTGAGACAAATATTTTTCGATCCTTTTAAATATATTCTGAAGAATATATATATATATATATATATATATATATATATATATATTCTTCAGAATATATTTAAAAGGATCGAAAAAAATATTTGTCTCAAATTTATAATATATATAAATTCATAATATATATATATATATATATATATATATATATATATATATTATATATATATATATATATATATATATATATAAATATATATATACATATATATATATATATATATATATATATATATATATATATATATATATATATATATATATATATATATATATATATATATATATATATATATATATATATATATATATATATATATATATATATATTAAATTTAAGCATAATAAAAGTATTGCATAGTAATAATATCAGCATAAACTAAACTTTATATGTTTATGTATAGAAATATATAATTTTTAATGTGATTTGCCACTCTAAAATCACACGTATTATACATCTTAATAAAGTAATCTTTCTTACTCACAAATCTCTCAAAATGCATTAAATGTACAGTGGTTATTCTTAGAAAAAAAGCATCATCTTCATAAAATTAATTATATTGAAAAAAAATAAAGAATTGTGATCTTTAATTGTAACAAACTGCATTTAAATATTTCAATGAAATAATCTCAAACGTTAAAAGGAAGAAAAGTAAAATAATATTCAAAATATTATGCAGAATTGTTAATGTTCAAAAACCTAAGATAATGCAAATAAAAGCAATAATAATGAGTCCTTTTAAGGACGCCATACGTCATCTCATTGACTATTTCCCTAATCTTATTCTTTGCTGTATTATTTGTGTATTATTACTCATTAAACTATAATGTTCTATTTCCTAGATTTAACAAGACTTCTTAAATTTCTCTTAGGGAAAAGTTTAAAATTTTCAATTCAAAAATAAAACCAATATGATTTTGTATAAAAGCCAAGTTAGAAAAATAAATTTAGGAAATAACATACCACTGTCACACAATAAGTGTCTCTGAAACAGATACTCTCAAATGTAGATCAATCCACTCAGAAATATTGAGATTACAATGATAGACTTCAACAGCAAGTTATAATTATTCATAGCCCACTCGTGTTCATCATGCGATTATAGCATACAAAAGACCCGATAGGAAATATTTCTAACATTTAATATTTTGTATGCGATGGTTTATTCGATAAATGTATTGCTCCGTTTTAAATAAATTGTTTTTGAATGTTCTCATTTATATGATAGCGAAACCTTTGTGAAATAGTCGTAAGTAACACAGTACAGGTATAACATGTTATTTTGTTCTATTTTCACTTCATGCGTAGAACAAATCCCACAGATTCTAATTTATTTTTGAGCAGCTACCTTGTTTCGCTATCTCTATAAATAAAAATGCTTACATTTGCAATGTACATTATACTGTAACCACTTAGGTGTATTATTTCTTACATCTAGCTTTACAATACTATTTAGAAAGCACTTTATTTTGAATTTACGTCAATTTGTATTGCTGCATTTCTTTTAGCTTAGGCTCTTACCTAAACTATTCCATTGTATCAATTTATTTTTAGGAAAAAATAGCGTGTTAAAATATGAAACTTTTAGACTAAAAAAAATGATTCCTTCCAAAATAGGCTTAAAGCAGCAATTTACCAGGGAAAAAATAAAAAGGAATCCGAATACTGGTTCTGAACACGTATAATCTTAAATCGCAATGCCGTTTCTGAAGTAAATGCAATTTAAGGGATCTTGCTTCTTCTAAAAGCTCTGTGAAACAAATTTTTACATCACAGAGGCTATTTCTTCATTTTATTTTCAGTAGAAATGTGTATTTCAATTTTAGTTCATAAGATCTATTAGAGAAATTTCAAAACGCTTTTGTCTCTATATAATTTCTTTTATTCAGAATTGTTTACGCAATTTTAGGAACGTTTTAAAACATTTTTTAGAGTTAGTTCACAGTAAAATCAGAATGTCTCTTGCAATAGTTTGAAGATTATTCTAAATTCATGAGTTGAAACTATTGCATTCCTTTTAAAATTACTTTTGACTTATTTCTCATAAGTACTTTTCTTGTTGAAAAATGATATTTACTATTATGTAACAATTTGTTAAAATTACAATAAGAATGAAGGCATATAAAATCAATTTGTAAATATGATGAATGAATTTCAATAATATTTGGAATAAATTTCGCCCATTTCTAATCAATTTTAGAAAATGTTAAGTTTAATCCAAATTTGAATATTTCACCTTAAGAAAAATTAATTTTTTACAAAAACATATTTAATAAATGATTTTACGCCCAAGTTATTCAATAAAAAATACAAAACATATTTCACTTGAACGTTGTATAATAAGTTCTTAATTATTTCAAATAATGTACCAAATATAGATTAAATTTAATTAGATTATTTTAATTTAACTTTACAGAAAATGTGTACAGATTATTCAGTTTTTTAGCTGAATTAGATATCTAATATAATAGAAATATAATTTAGTTATTTTGCATTAAAATAGGGTAAATGCAACAATTTGCAAACCGCAGATTAAGAAATGCTCTTTGAAATAATAGCAAATAAAATTCTAAATCAAGAACAATGCATGAAAAGAATATAAATACTTCTATAAAAAAACACATATATCTCTTAAATCAGATTGTAGAATTGCATCCGTGCGTGTGTGTGCGTAAATAGTAGAACAATACTGACAATGAATTTCAAACTCATATATCTATTTGTGTGTCATGTCCTTATGAACACTGTGAAAATAAAATAATTTTATTTATTGAACTGTAGATATTAATTTAAAGTGTCCCGTTGTAAAATGTACATGTTTGAAAAGAATTCTAAATTTATACTATCTATTTGTCAATATTTTAAAAATTTTTTTCTTACGATAAAAGTAAATTTAAATATAATGTTTCTATAAAATAATAATATTTATTCAAATATAGCTTATGTGAATAACAATAATGAGATCATTTGAAATATTGGTATGGCAATTTTTCATTGAACTGTTACAATAAAAGTAAAATCACTCATTAAAATTTTAAAGTGCAGTAGTAAGTTCAAATACTATCAAAATAATAATTATCATTAATATAAATACAAAGTCTAAATTAACAGTATAGGTATTTATAGGATTTAAAATAAAGAAAAAATAATTTTGTATTAAAATTTTCTCTCTCTCTCTCTCTCCCCAGACAATTTGCTGAATGTATAAAGTTACTAGCTAAATTTACACGTTTACCTGTACACTCAATCTTAAAAAGCTCATATATGATTCTCTACCTACCTAAAATCTAAACTAAATAACCATGCTGTGACACTTGATTTACATTAAGCTTTTTTAGTTTAGATTTTAGTAAAAGGGAAGACTTACCTAGATTTTGAGGACCTTGATTTTTTTTGATATATATATATATATATATATATATATATATATATATATATATATATATATATATATATATATATATATATATATATATATATATATATATATATATATATATGTATATATATATATAGATGTATATATAAATATATAATACTATATATATATATATATATATATATATATATATATATATATATATATATATATATATATATATATATATATATATATATATATATATATATATATATATATATATATATATATATATATATATATATATATATATATATATATATATATATATATATATATATATATATATATATATATATATATATATATAAATATATATATATATGTATATATAAATATATATATATACATATATATATATATATATATATTTATATATACATATATATATATATATATATATATATATATATATATATATATATATATATATATATATATATATATATATATATATATATATAAGTGTTATACACAACAGGTTAACAAGTTATGCCACATGGGAATTTAAGAAAGATGAAAGAACCACAATATTTCTTTCTTGAAGTGAAAAGAATTTCGGAATGGAATATTACATCATTTTAATTAATTTTTTTCTGAATGGAATATTATGTAATTTTAATTAATTTTGATTTGATCGAAGCATAAGCAACATTACAAAGAGTTCATATCAATTTCCATTATATTTTAAATTATTTACAGATATTTTAATTAAAATTTTTAATTTACTTTATTTAAAAATCTTACACACGAGTTCCATGCAGCCGTTTTTAATTCAATCCCTTATAAAAATTCATGGTACAAACAGAATAAGGATTTTATTTCTATAAATGTTTAAAGGTAAGTGAAACTCTAGATTATATATATATATATATATATATCTTTATTTAACATGGTAGACTATATAAATATATAAAATCAAATAAATTTTTAAAATAGTTATTAAATATACTGGGTATATCTATGGCGTATTATTGCTTTGATGTTATGTAATATATTATAATTTATCAAACTATTTGTCTGAAAATATTACAATTGTAATTTTAAAAAGTATAGATTTTCGTTTTACAGAATTAATAGCAAAATCTAGTTTTATACTGACTAAATTATATTTAATAGAAAGGTTGACTATACAGTAAAAACATGAAAATCCACTAAGAACTCTTAATAATGCATGTGTAGCTCCAATCCAATACCATTGCGGATTATAGTAAAACTACAAACAATATATTTTCCATAAAATATAAAATTCCATTAGAACTGTCACTGTGTCCTATTTATTTCCTATGCGTTTAGTCTTAATTGTCTCTATCATTAAAAATGAATATCTTTATAGATCTATATATCCCGCATTTTAATTGTGTCCTGATGCTTACAATAAAAGGAAAGCCTTCACATCTACTAGAAAAAGGCTTGATAGAAAACAGTAATATTTGACTAAGATATATAATTAATATAAAATTATCAGAAAAGAAATACAGTATTCGCAGCTAAGGTGGAAGAAAACAATATTGAAGTGACTTTTGAAAAAGGGAACTCAGTGATTATTCACGCGAATAGCATAGTTCCGATGTATTCACTTTCACATCTCTTAATCGACTGTTTAAGGACCTTAAGCTGTTATAAAACAATTTAACAACTACAGCGTAATTGCTTTTCGTAACATCTGCTGATAGTATAACTGCTAGAAGATTTACAAGTTGCCAAAATAAGAAACTTGGCAAATTTCCAAGTATTCTTTGAAACAATCATGCACACAGAAAGCAGAAAAACCACATCAGTATTCCGTTGTTCAACAATATCGGGAAATTGCAACAATAGCTGTCTGAAGAGCACTTTCAAACCATAGGTCATTGCAAGACAAATTTTATGCAAAGTTGGTAAGATCCTGTCAGTTTTTCATAACAAAATACTTGAAAAATGTTCCATCAACATTTTTTCCACCTTATTTTGATTTTCAAAGCACTCTAATATGACTCTAATATGTTTAAGAATGTTTTAACATCTTATTCTACAAGTATTTTTTTAATATTGTTTCGCTATTATATATGGAGCTCTCTAACACGTTAGTAAGCTAATTCATCAGTTTTTCAATGTTATTTCTCTATTATGGAGATCTCTAACAGGTTGGTCATCTATAATTCATCAGTTTTTTTAATGTTGTTTCCCTATTATGGAGCTCTCTAACAGATTGGTCAGTCAGTTCATCAGTTTTTTAATGTTGTTTCTCTGTTATGGAGCTCTCTAACAGGTTGGTCAGCTATAATTCATCAGTTTTTTTAATGTTGTTTCCCAATTATGGAGCTTTCTAACAGATTTATCAGTCAGTTCATCAGTTTTTTAATGTTGTTTCTCTATTATGAAGATCTCGAACAGGTTGGTCAGCTATAATTCATCAATTTTTTTAATGTTGTTTCCCAATTATGGAGCTTTCTAACAGATTTATCAGTCAGTTCATCAGTTTTTTAATGTTGTTTCTCTATTATGAAGATCTCGAACAGGTTGGTCAGCTATGATTCATCAGTTTTTTTAATGTTGTTTCCCAATTATGGAGCTTTCTAACAGATTGATCAGTCAGTTCATCATTTTTTTCTAATGTTGTTTCTCTATTATGGAGATCTCTAACAGGTTGGTCAGCTAATTTATCAGTTTTAATGATATTGTTTCTTTATTATGGAGCTCTCTAACAGGTTGGTCAGCTATAATTCATCAGTTTTTTTAATGTTGTTTCCCTATTGTGGAGCTTTTTAACAGATTCGTCACTCAGTTCATCAGTTTTTTTAACGTTGTTTCTTTATTATGGTGATCTCGAACAGGTTGGTCAGCTAATTCATCAGTTTTTTAATGTTGTTTCTTGATGGTAGAGTTTCCTCCTTAACAGGTTAGATGGATATATAAGCTCATAATATTTACATTCTGTGGAAAACATGAGAAAAAAACACTGAATGTTGTTTTTTGAACATAAATTTGGTCAACATATTGTTCAACCAGTTCAAAGCCTATAAATTTTGTGGAAAAGGAGCAATAAAACCGTGATTTCTGTGAGGAAGCTCCCATCTGTGTAAAACCGCACACGTGGAAAGTATTTTACAATGCTTTATGTAATACAGAAAATCTGAATCAGTATAAATACAGAATTAAGTTTTATGAATGGCATTTTCATAAACGTCACAGATACAAATCTTGAACGATGTCGTGATATACGATACGTAATTTCAGAAAAATTCATAAAATGAAGATCTATCTCGAAATGATATTATTGGTTCGAAATACCGAAGAAACATCCATATGGAGAAACGTTTATGAAGTTTTGAAATTTTAATTGCCAACAGAAAGAAGTTCGTATTTGTAATATTATGCTAAGTTCTGTAGAATATCGTAATGACGAAATATGAAACTGAATTAAATAAGAATGTCTTAAATTTTATTTTCAAGAAGTAAAGTAATTATTACAAATTATACACCCTATAAGGTCTTAAAAAGTGATTCTTCATTACCTGTATTCAAAAGATGTAATTAATTCTAATGCACAGAAGAATCTCTGAATAATCAAAACCGTTATATATACAGAAATTTATTAGTCGTCATACTCGACGACTTCCTACCGTGTAATCGATTTATCTAAAGATATAATTTTTATCTTCGAGTAGTAAAACTATTGGTGATATTTTTCAGTTATTTCAATGTATTTGTAACCCATTTTGCAATAAATGATCGAATACTTTGTTGTGATTTATGACACATTGTTCCTTTTTAGCTTTATTTTGATACTCGAAAATTTAATAAGACAACGAAATCAAATTAGTAAACAAAAGATCGATTTTAACTTAATATCAGTAAGGGATAACCCCATTCTATAGTGTGCATGATTAAAAAGTTGATATAAGTTTGAATTGATATCAACTATGGAACTTTTATTGGATAACTATCAACAATGGAGGGGAAAAGGCACTTTATATAGATGTATATCAAATAATAGTACTTAATATTAAAGGATATGTTGCTTTTTTACAATCCGTTGTATTAAATAGTTTGGTCAATCGTACCTATTTATGTTTGAATAATAAAAATAATAATAAGTAATAAAAGCAATAATAAATGTCTAAATATCCAGAATATGATAGATCTTTATTGTTATTTATGTCAATGAATAATTTATACATTTTTATCCTAATTTTTTTTTAATTTGTTTAAAAAGTTTAATAAGCTTTTTAAATTGTTTTGAAATATTAAATTTAAACGTGTGTGTGTGCTCGTATTAGTACTGTTGAAAGATTTTTGTAGGAAAAAACATTTATATAATTAGTGCTAAACCTTGACATTTAATTATATAACATTTAAACTAAAATAAATGAATGCTAAACAAATAAACAGCCCAATATAGCATTTTTAATTTTTATAAAAGGTCAAATATTTACCCGTAATGCTTAGACTTTTATAACCTTTATAATCATATTATATATAATTATTCATTTGGTATATATAGCATATCATATTTTCTATTACAAATGTGTTCAATTATTTTTTATTTTATGCCGATATTAATTGCTATTGTTTTTTAAATAAATTCGTTTCATAAAAAAAGTACATTTTTTTAAATTCTAATTATGGTTAAAAGTTTACAAATGTTATTAAACTAAACTGAATTATTGTCTTAAATGTTTATCCTTTTTCTTACCTTATCATTCTCACGATTTTGAATCCATCGCTGTTTTTCATGATAATTTCATCTAATCTAGTTATTTTTCTTGCATTTACAGTAAGTTAATTACATTATTTCGAATATTAATAATACATATATATGAAAAAGCAGCAATTAATACCATTGACTTTGAAAACGATGATTGCAAAAATAATTAAAATGTGGTTAAATAATACTAAAAATACAATTTCATTCATTTTCTATAACTTTTTAAAATCAATAAAATTAATGAATTCCAATAGTTTAATTTCATCTTCCTATTCAACAAATAGTAGTAAAATATTATTACAATAAAAAAAATAAAATATCGTTATTTATTTAGAATATCTTAACATACTTAAACTGTAAATAATGAAACATAACAATAACACCAAAACAAATAAATACTTTTTAACGATGAGTAGCAAAATTGATTAAATAAAATTTTCTAAAAATAGAAACGAAAATTGAAATTTGTAAAAATATGAACTACAAGAAATTAACACAAAATGCATGAAAAAACATCCAAAAATTAAAAGCACTACAAAAAAAAGACAAGTAATAAATTGAATGGTAGGAAAAATTTGGTAATTATGGTGTTTCTAGAATACCAGAAAATGTTTTCTATTAATACTTAATCAAAAAATTTTATTAATTTACCTAAAATGCTGAGTTTTACAAAATGAAAAAAGAAATGTAAACCATTTTAATTTTAAAGTTGAATGAAACAATCTTGGGAATAAAAGATATAATGCACAACTAACATAAATTTCAATGAAAATATATTAAATCAGGTCTACAATGCCCCCAGCTTTCATTGGCTCTTTCTTCCAGACAAATTTATATATTTCTGACGAAATAGAGATTTGGAAAAAAGATGGTATTAACTATTTATTTAGCTATAATCAAAACACTATTTTAAGCCATTAAATGAGATCTCACATATAGATCTGCTGTGGGAAAAACTTTTAAATTCTCATATATAAGATACAAAGTTAATAAAAATGAAAGCCGAGAAAATTATGTTTCCCATGTATTTCTAATCAGGAGGTTCATTAAAAAAAAATAAAAAATGTTTTCTTCTATGATGAATAAAAATTATAATTTTTAAAAATGAAACTAAATATTTTAAATATCGCTTATATATATATATATATATATATATATATATATATATATATATACATTGCTAGAATTACTGCTGTATATATATATATATATATATATATATATATATATATATATATATATATATATATATATATATATATATATATACAGCAGTAATACTAGTAATTGTAAAGTATAAAATTTTGGAAATTTCATCTAATCTAGTTATTTTTCTTGCATTTACAGTAAGTTAATTACATTATTTCGAATATTAATAATACATATATATGAAAAAGCAGCAATTAATACCATTGACTTTGAAAACGATGATTGCAAAAATAATTAAAATGTGGTTAAATAATACTAAAAATACAATTTCATTCATTTTCTATAACTTTTTAAAATCAATAAAATTAATGAATTCCAATAGTTTAATTTCATCTTCCTATTCAACAAATAGTAGTAAAATATTATTACAATAAAAAAAAATAAAATATCGTTATTTATTTAGAATACCTTAACATACTTAAACTGTAAATAATGAAACATAACAATAACACCAAAACAAATAAATATTTTTTAACGATGAGTAGCAAAATTGATTAAATAAAATTTTCTAAAAATAGAAACGAAAATTGAAATTTGTAAAAAAATGAACTACAAGAAATTAACACTATCACTAATGACTGATTTACGCTTTACAAGCAATATTATGCCAATAAGGATTATATTGTTGTTGAATTCCTGTTTAATATTTCGAGAAAAGTTTGATTCAGAATGAAAAAATTTTTTAAATTCTCATTTGATGTCATTTGAAATTTTCTATAATCTTGAAATGAGAAATGATGTTTTATTGCAGTCTCGACACACATAACATTTAACATCCCTAACTTTTATTTCTGAGAAAGAAGAATTATTCTTTAATCAACTTAAGAATGTCTAAAGCAATGATAAGTACTAGTAATTTATATTTTCCTTTACAGTTTACACTTAATGATCTTAAAAGATTTAATTTATCATTAAAATTTATAAGCCGACTTTCCAGCTATTAAAAATTATTTGTAATTGAAGATTATTACTAAACTGTTTTTATAACTATATTATAACTATTATTGACAATATTAAACAAAAAATGTATAGTAAGTTTTAAGTTTTTCAAAATAAATCTAAAATTTTGACTTTCCTTGTTTTCAAAATCAGGGAATAAGCAAAAATTGTGCTTTATAAATAAATATCGTTAAAATAGAGAAAAAATTTTCAGAACATCGAACCTAAAATTAGAAACACTATATTAAATATCTGACTTAAAAAAATTTTACTATCGTCAATATATATAAATTATTTTGTGTTAAATAAACACATTATTTTTTTATTTTGAATGTTGTATAGAAATTATCAAATATACTGAAGTGTAGTTTAGTCTCCTTTTAAAATTAATAATTTCATGAATAATGATTATTAGATAAAATTAATATTAATTTAAGTAATTTTAAAATGCATATTAATAATAAGAAACATTTGGGATCAATTGTAGATTTGCAATGAATATGAAAAAAATTAAATGTATAATTTAATTTTTTCAAACGTTTTTCACAAAGATGCAATGAATTATTCATATATATTGAGGATATAACTTGCATTTATAATTAAACGCCATGATTTTGCAGCTCATTGAATTAATATTTAAAGACTAATAAAAAAAATAGTTTTAATTCTACGCTCTTCAATGTTGAAATTGGAAATCTTCAATAATAAAAAATACAGAATTCACGCTTTCTAATATAGGAATATTTTTGAAATTGTTCTGCTTCTTTCCTATGAAATTAAAGTTTTATTTTAAGTGAACTGAAACAAAATTTTAAAATATTTTTTTTATTATGTATCATAATAGATGTATTATATACCGATAAAATACTATAATGACCTTCCTACATACAGAAAAAAATTTTCAATGCTCAATAAAAACTTTGTAGCAAGATTATTTTTGATCATTTCTTTCCTAATTAAAAGTATTTTTTTATGAAACACTACTGCAAAAGATTTCAAATTTGTTCTTAATTCCAAATTTGTGGGAAAAATTTCACTGGTAATTTTAATAAGAAAAATTATAATTAATGCTTCAAATTTCAGTATATATTATAAATATTCAAATAAAAAGCTAGCATTCAAGTGGATTAAAAAAAACTAGTTTTTTATTTCAGAATATTATATTGTAGTTTTTTGCTTACCAGATAAATTTGTTAAAAAAAAAAAGATAGAAATTTAAAGTATTCTCTATCCAATACCTCTGTTACTTACATTTAATTATAACTGAAATTGATAATATTTAAAACAATAATCCTAAATTACAATAAAAAATGAATTTCTGAAACAATGGTAGGTATTTTATTCTTTAATATGCAGGGACAAATACAATTAAAAATAAATATTTTATGAAATCTACTTTAAAAAAATGTCAACTTATTCTATTCCCATTTTCATAAGCATCGTAAAAAACGCGAGTTTTAGAGTAAAAGTTTCAAAAATAAAGTGTATTCTCTTAGGAGGTGATGTATTTTTGGCGTGTTTGCATATTTTAAACGAAAATGAATCGTGGCACTTCAAACGCCATGTATACTTTTAATTCATGACATTAAAAAAATAAAAAAAGGAAGATGCTGTCGCTTTTTGAGCAAACTATTTGATATTCCATTATTATTCAACGGCTTCAAAACTTCTCTGACACTGTTGCCAGCCCATCATAATAAATTCTGCGCTCGATAATTCTTCTGGGAAATGAAGATTCTCTGCTAGCTAGAAGACTAAGGACCACCGAAACGGAGTATACGAAGAAAAAAAAAGTCATACAAGCGGAAAAAAGGGGCAAAAGCATATCAACAAAAACAAAATGGAAAGGGGGAAAAAGGAAAAATATATTGAAACCACCAAAAAAAAGAAATAAGCAGCATGGAGGTGTTTTATGTTTATAAATTATGTACAAACACCTCCCTTGCCAAGGTAATTCAACCCAGTGCTACCTTTGAACAGATGAGAATCTAGGAAATGAAACGATTTCTCTATTTTTTTGCGGTAGGGGGAGCTGTTGATGTTTCACGTGGCAAAGTAAGAGCAAACCCAATGCGTAAAATGTTATTAGTGATTTATTTATCCTTTTTCTTTTTTCTTTGTAGGTGTAGCTTGGGTGAGCCCCTTTAATACTGCACAAATGCGCCTATTTCTCTTTCTGATGTACTTGGCGCTCTGTGATAAAGTGAGGCAAGGTGCGAAACTGTTTTTCTCCCTTTGCTTCAATCAACATTCTGGGGAGCGGAAAACAATAAAGAAATCAGAAATCAGTAAATTCCTGTAATACTGACTCTCCTCTTTTTTTCAGCTAATGGTTAATATCCTGAAAATAATGCCTCCGAACAAATTGAAGAAAAGTCATTAATAAGACAAATGCATACAAGCTCTAATTTTATTCAGAGTTATTGAACAAAAGAATTATTGAAATTCATCTCTCAAATTTAGATAATTGAGCATTGCTTTTAAATTAATAAAGACAAAGAATATTTTTCTCATGTAAATGTTTAAAAATAAATATTGCATTGTTTTCAGTCAGTTGGAATCCCTTGAGATAAGCAAGCATAATTTTAATATCAAAATTGTATTTTCACAGAACAATTCAGTTATTCGTTTTCTGAAAAATCAAATAGTTTATTTTATTTTTCTGTTTAATGAAATAGTTGATTTAACCTTAATCTATTCAATTTGGTAAGAACGCTAGCAATCTGAAACAATGATTTGTAAGCATCATAATTGAAACACTTGCAATCCTCTAAGGAAAGGATATTCATTTTGAAATCCATTTTGAATAAAAGTAATGGCTACGAAATTTAAAAACCACATTTAATGTTGAATATTTTAACAGAGTATTATACTTTTAAAAGAACTATAGTTTATCTTATGAAGTACATACATTTTCTTTAATTTAAAGCGACAAACGAATTATCTCTCTCTGTTTCAATTATCAAATCATTTTCTTTCTCTTGAAATATATTTTAAAATATCAATATAACCTGAAAAATTCAAATGTAAAGTTTCATATATACTATTATACAGCCCATCAGTTGAGAGGCTAAGAACCCATAGATCATTTCTTGCAATTATAAATGATCCCTGTGGCACTTATGATGCCCATACCCCAGATCACTAGGTTTCTCCAGGGGAATGTAATCCTGTTGTGGATCTAGATAGGTTGGAGGTACATCTAGATCTTGTTTGAGGAGTTAAAAAAAGTACACACTACTGAGTGAATTGAAAAGTACTGCTCTAGCTACAATTTATGGCAGATACCCTTCTGAGGATTGGCACCATATTTTCACAGATAGCTCTACAGAGAATGTTATAAACAATTCTGATGCTGGAGTGTATTCAAAAGATTTTAGTATAAACTGCCCTGTGGGGAAATATTGCTATAATTACGATGGCGGGCTTGCTGCTATAGATCTTGCAATTAACAAATTAGGAAGCATCCATAATCAAAAAATCGTTTTCCTAGTTGGTTCACAAGCTACTATTCTTTCGCTTACTAATCAAATTATAATTATAATGCACGAGTCCACTCTTGAAGAATTAAGTTACACGAACTCATTGAAATCAAGGACAATGTTGCTCTTCAATGGATCCCGAGACACTGTGATGTTTTGGGAAATGAATGGGTGGACAGACTTGCGAAAGCTTGTTCCCTTATGATCTAGACAAATCCTCTCGTCGATTAATGGCAGAGGACGGGCGTAGGATAAAAAATTACTATAATTAAGACTATCTTAAAATACATAATCATGGATAAAATTGAAGCAAGACAATATATCAAAAACTGTTGTTGTTTCAAACCTCCAATTGGTCCGCAAAGCTAGACCAGATCTATGATGCCACCACTAAGTCTTAAAAAATCTAAAATGAGTAACGATCTTAGATACATATCTTCCCGAGAAAGCCCCAAACAATCCAAAATGTAGTCGGGAGAGTCCTGGTTAATAATATTGCACTTGGTGCAGATCGGGAAGATTTTTACACCGTTAGAAAAAGACAGCGATCTGAGATGGCGGGTGATCAATCTACTTATGGCTGTTTGGTCACTTCTACAACATTGAAGTGACAGGGCACCACCTGGATACCGTCCCCTATACCACTGATGAATTGGTGGGGTGGTCCAAATGACTCTATCAATCTGTTTTGCCTTTGAAAATAGTTCAAGGTAAATCAGAAAGTCAGGAGTAACCAAAGGATCAGCAAAACCATGTTTAGCCAAGGCGTCCGCAATCTCATTGCCGAAAATATCCACATGAGAGGGTACCCATTGAATATTTATTTCCCGAGAGGAAGAAAATTGCTTCAGCTTGTCAAGAATTACCACGCTAGTTTCATTTCCCATTTTGTGCCAATTAGACGGGTATTGTTCTCTTCCAAATGTCCGGAGTACCGGGAGAAGACGAAACCCAACTGAGCCCTGTATCAATGGCGATCAGCTCACTTCTAAAGATAGAACAACCATCAGGATTTCTCGTCTTAAGTTTTACAGAGACATTGTCAGAAATGATAGATATTCCACTCCCGGAGCAGCCCCGCTCATCCCTGCTTCCATCAGTATAAATGAGCATAGCTTCTTCTGGGATATTATTTATTATTTCAATAGCTAATTGTCTTAACAGGGCAGGAGGATCCGATTTCTTATTAACACTGGGGAAAAGCTCTATATGAAAAAAGATGCCAGAGAGACCCCCCCCCCGAGGGATTGATGCAGTGTTTTAGACTATGCTGCAGAACATTCCTGTTGATAAAGTTGTTAGAATCGGCAAAACTAAAACGGCTATTCTTTTTTTAATATTTGGTTACTGCTCCACACTCGCAGATACTCAGAAGTTCTATTCTGAGACCCATAGCTGAAAAGTTTTGAAAAATATTTCCCCAAGCCGGAATTTCTCCGTAGGCCAAGTGGCTGTAAATCAGCTTCAAAAAGAACAATCTCGTTTGGGCAGCAATTTCAAAGTCCAGTGATGATACGGGCTGCACTGAGATGGACCCTCTGAAACTTCTGTAGATTAGCCTCTGAGGCACAGCAATGCACAGGAAACCCATATTCGAGAATAGGCCTTACAAGCCTCATGTAGGTTGTCATAAATATGACAGCATCAGCACCCCAATCACGTCCTGATGTATATTTTAAGATGTTTAGGTGCTTTCTGCTCTTCAAAAGCGATTGTTCTATGTGTCTGTGGAAGACAATTTCAGGATAAAATATAAAACCCAAATACTGTGGGTGCTTTTCCACGTGCAAGGGCTGGCAATTCATGCAAATTTGAGGTTGGTAATTAAAAAGCTTCCTGTTAGTTCTAAAAAGACTAATAATAGATTTGGATGG
Organism: Latrodectus elegans; assembly: GCA_030067965.1. Taxonomy (NCBI): domain Eukaryota; kingdom Metazoa; phylum Arthropoda; class Arachnida; order Araneae; family Theridiidae; genus Latrodectus; species Latrodectus elegans. Next base: position 45,186,932 of record CM057818.1, on the reverse strand, counting down.
GTTAAAAAAACAACTTATGACTTTCTGCAAGTTTCCAGGCGTCAGAAAGAGAAATATTAACGTTTGACTCTGACCTCTGAAGGTCAGAGCAAGAATTCTACAGTACTGTATCATTGGCAAAAACGCCGACCTCGCATCTCTTTGGAATGACCTTCTCAGAGCCAGCCATGAACAAAGAAAACAAAGTGGGGCTCAGAACAGACCCCTGAGGTAATCTCTGGTACAGCTTAAAGCTCTCAGACAGGGTGTTATTGAATTTCACCTTGATTATTCTGTCTCTTAAGAAATCATAAATCCAGGTCAAAGCCCTTCCATGTATGCCAAAACATTCAAAGAGTTTAATAACAAGTTTTTGTCTCCACACCCTATCAAAAGCTTTGGAAAGGTTCAACAAGGTTTCTACAATAATATCAAACACTTACTCCCAAGAGAATAATGCATTGTTTACCAAACACTGCAAGAAATAGATTTTATTGTTCTGAACTCAATACTGCATGAGTACAGTTTTATCATATTAAATATTATTATTTAAAATATCATATATTTGACTTTATTAACCTATACATTCTCATATTCTAGGTCCGTGAAGATGGAAGTAAAATCGCTATGTAGAGTTATATATTATATCAACGAGCTGCTAATAACTCAGTGTTGATTAACATTTAACAAGATCACACAGAACAACAGAGATTACAAATATAGATTTTGAACTTTGCTTAACACATATTTGGCAAGCATTAAATGACGTTATTTCATTTTCAAATGTAGTAAATTGACTCAATGTAAGCAGATAAACGCAGAACAAAATTTTTTAAATCTGATTTGAATGTGAAAACAATTCATTACCGAGGTTATCAATAATCGCTTCATGAAGAACTCGGATGAAGTTTTCAGTATTATGAAAAAAATTCAAAACACTGCTATTATAACCAACTCAATATTAGCTCAATAATTTAATTCCAGCTTTACAACGATAAGAAATTTATTATTTTACACTGATAATAATGAATTTTAAAATAGGATATCTTTGTTAAAAATTTCATTGAGTGAATCAGTTTAATGGAATATGGGTCTGTATTTTAACATACACAAGCCTGATTTTACACAAGAATTCCGGCAGCCGTAGCCTTGTGGTTAAAGCATCGGCTTTCTTTCCGAAAGTGCGGGGTTCGATTCCCAATACCACTAAAAACCCACCGAGTACATGCGATATGTGCTCGTTGAATCTGTGCAATTGAAAGTCCTGTGATCTGTCGTAGAGTAGCTTCCATGGTTATAATGGTCCGGAGAAAATTTCCTCACTCTCCAGATCAATTTCAAAATTGAGGGAGTGGATCCTCTGGTCGTGCCCTCTATTAGAGGAGCACTTAGAGTAAAGTCGTACTTTCAGCTTCATAGTGCTCTGGTTAAGCGAAAAACGCACACTACTGACCCAAATTCTCCTGACTCCAAGGTATAGCGATCATAGCTTGTCCAAGTGTCATGTAAGTAAAATAACAACACATGAATAGATAAAATTCAAAAATATATTATAACTTCTATATGATATATTATCTAAAAAATTTCGTGCGACATGTACTGTAAGTAGTAAAAGTAATAGCATATATTTAAAAAGTATGCCAATTAGAAGTAAAATTAAGTACATAAATGTCTTATACATACATGATCAGTTTCTTGTTCGCAAATCATGGAATAAAATAAATGGACATACTTCGTAGCTTAAAGCTCGAAATAAAACATTAATTTAATTTCGAGTTAAAATATACTTCAGCATTATCTCTACATATTTTAGGTACCTTCGAAAATATTTCTTATAATATTTTTAATATTTTAAGGAACTAGTAGAATATATACTCAAACTGGCGACTTCGAGACTTTTTTCATCGCCAAACTGAATGCATGTTTTCAGAACGGAAAATTTCCCCAAGTCAACCCAATTGAAACGCTAAGCAAAAAATTCAAACACTGTTACCATTTTTTTTTAAAAAAAAACCATATATATGACGTAAAACATGAGAAAACATCAAACTTGGCAACATCAAACTTGGCAACAACAAAAAAAATCCGAAAAGCAACGAAAACTCAAATTGGCAATACTATAATCAAAACAAAGGACGCTAGATTTGGCGAGAAATCTCTTGGGGGGTATATCATACTTATACCCATTTTAAAAATACCATAATACAGTAAACAAAGTGTATCTTCAAACACTTTATAACCTATTGAATCATTACAAGTCTCACAAATATAGTATAATTTAAACAATACCCATCTGTAAACATCAAAAAAAAAGAAAGTTTGCTATAAATACTACTTAATTTAGCATCCTTAAAAATCAGAAATTTTTCATACATTCTTGCTCATGAAATCCAAGAACAAAATTATCAAATGTCCAGTTGTATTTTCCATTATGTAACCACGGTGTAACCATTATCTTAATTTAAAGGCCCTTTTATTAGCCATCTGACTATCATTCGAAACTTAATATATATATTAATATGCAACTTGCTACGAGATATACCGGCATCGTTCATAGCAAACGTGCTCTCCTGCTGGAAGATTTAACTTCGCAGAAGTACACACCATCCGGAGCGAGAGTGTGTCCTCAATCAATGACGAGTGCTTACAAGAGCCTCGAATAATTTCAAGAGCACTCGGGGGCTCTGCCTGCTCGCAACTCTATACCACAATGGGGGGGATGTTTGTATATAGTTTATAAATACCTTAATTTAGCTACATCTGACAATCGGATGCCCTATATATAGCTGGAATTTACGGTTTAACAATAATTACTCCCAATCCGCCTCATTTTACTCTGCCCCACTACGTCCACCCCCCTCTCCTCAACTCATTGTGTCGATTTCAATGATTTTCACCAAATCTGTGCAGCTGCTCTACTTAAGGGGACGTTTCATTTTGTAAGATGGCAATTGGTTCGTCTATCACGTAAGAGTTTCGATTTCTTCCATTTGTTAAAATCGATCCAATCGTTAGATGTGATTGCTTGTTAAGCATATATTTATGAGAAGATGATGAAGAATGTGGCACATTTATATTTAGAATGAAGTACTAGCTAAGGATACTTTTGTAGTATGTTTCTAAAACTGTGTATTATGGATCGCTTTTGCGTTGATTATTTAAAGGAACTTGAAATCTGACTCAAATGTAAGACATATGTGCGGGTCTTATAAATAGAGTCAGATAGTTAGTCTAAGTAATAAGGTCCTATGTGGGACTCCTTCATACAGAGATGAATGGAAGCTAAGAAGTGAACTTGTCGATTAATTATGTCTTAATATGCCGAAGCATCTGGCAGTTGAAATGAAATAGGCAGTCAGAAACGTATCGCCATACTGTCAATTTACATTGATAACATTTGTTTATCTAAAAAATTTTCTAGAATATCTTCAGGAATAAAATCTCATAATATCTAGAAAATAACTCATTGCAAAAATCTAGAGAGATAGATCAACTTATTCTTAGTAATTTATTATTTTTAAAGTGACATTAGATAAAGACACAATTTAAAAAGGAAATTATTTTAAAATGTATATTACTGATACATTTTTTTAACAGAAAAATAAGGAAATTTCAATATTTAAACAATAATTTATGTTATTTAATTGAGATTTCCCTTACAAAAATATTGACATCATAAATCCTTTCCATAACAAAAACATTCACCTGATTTGATAACAATATTTTCATTTCAAACAAATAAGTAAAATTGTGATTTATTTGAAATCAGTACGTATACGCCACTAAAGTATCAAACAAGATATCATTGCTCAATTTATTGTTCATAAATTAATATTAAATCATTTAAATTCTATTAAAGTATTCAATATAAAAAAGCTTCTCAAAAATATCATTTTTTGAATACATTTCATATCTATTTATTTGAAACATTTTCGAATAAAATGCATAAAAAATGTCCTTAAAAATGTGTATTAATTACTTTCGCGATTTTTAATATACATTTCATAAATTTATCCATTAATTATTATTTTTTAATTATTTTTAAAGCATACAGGATGTCCTAAAACGACCGCATAACCTCTGCACAACTAGATTCCTCTTTGGGAGTACATAAAAACTGCCTAAAGAAGGGTTCCTGTACGATCCCTAGTTTACGAGAAAAATACAAAAAACAAAGTATGACGTCACTGCCGGTGCAATAAAAATATTGAACATATCAACAACATTATTTTCATATCTTTCCAGACGATAATGTTTAAAACATTCACAGCGTCATTAATGCGCGTGCCATGGAATGACGTTAAGCCTTAAACTGATATTTAAAAGGATGCACCTAGCAGCAATATGTAGTCTTCGTATGGTGGCCACGTATTCCATTCGTGACTACTGACACATGTACTTGATATACGACCGATATAATGGAAATGCCTTACGAACTGCTAGGGAGTATGCCCGTTGGTATCCGCTGCATATAGTGCTGATAATATGTTCAATAAAGTGATTTTTTTCCTTGTACCGGCAGTGACGTTATACTTGGTTTTTCACATTTTTTTCGTAACTATGGATCGTACATGAACCCTTCTTTAGGCAGTTTTTATGTACTCCCAACCAAGAATCTAAATGTGCTGAGTTTATGCGGTCCTTTTGGGATACCCTATATGTTCTTTAAAATATAGGTAGCTATTAGTTGGAATTAAATTTTATTTCCCAATTACTTTTAAATGGAATAAATGGATGTTATGAAAAACTAATGATATATACAGTGGTGGCCAAAACTGTGGACACTTTTGGAAATTTTTATGTTTTTGAACTTTGTATGCTTATAGAAAATGTTACGTTTCGCAAAATGTAAACTTGTATACATCATTTTAAAGAGAGTTTATAACTGCATTCAATACAAAACACGAAATTCAATTATTTGCAGTACAAAAAAAAGTTATATGGACTTTAATAAAAATAAAAAACACAGTTATGAAGTTGTTTGTAATGTCTAGCTTTCCTGGCCAATCACTCTTCTTGTTCTGAGAACCAATCAAATGTTAATAATTGCCAGTAGAAGCTGACATTATGTTTACACTTGAAACAATTTATTATTTTGCTTTGTTCTGTAGAAGGAAGACCTGTTTCTTATACACTGCAATTACAAGTAGGAATTTTTGTAAAAAATTTTAATATTTATTCAAGAAGCAATGACATCAAATAAAAGAGTAGATTGGACATCTAGAAAGAGATGTAATATTATTGAGTTACGAGAAAGTGGTCTTTCCTATGCTGAAATTGCAAGACAGGTGGGTGGTTCAGTGACTACATCTGGAGACCAAAAGATTTGTTTACGATATCAGGAGACAAATTCAATAAAAAACAAAGAAGGAAAAGGCCGAAAAAGGTGCACCACTTCTATTGATGATAGAAAAATATGTCTCCAAGATAGAAAAATGTCATCAGCGGCCATCAGAAGTGATCTGAAGGATGCTGGTTTCACTGTCAGTTCAAGAACAATCAGCAGAAGATTAACAAATATTGGACCGAGAGGTAGAAATCAACGAAAAAAACCTTATCTTAATTTTCAGCAACGAAAAAAATTACTACAGTGGGCAAAGGAACACATTAATTGTACAGATGATCAGTGGTCACAAGTTATATGGAGTGATGAAACTAAGCTATCGTAATTCAGTAATGATAGGCGAAAATATGTAAGACGTAGAATAGAAGAACTACATCTTGACTGATTTCAACCAACTGTGAAGAACGCAGTTAGTGTTACGATTTAGTCATGCATGTCAGCAGATGGTATTGGTCGCCTTTATGTCATCGACGGGACACTGAATGCCAGAAAATACATTGATACTATTATAGAACCAAATCTTCTACCTTCCATCAGAAATCTCTTTCCCAACAATGCTTCGTTTTTTTTTTTTTTTTTTTTTTTTTTTTAAAAAAAAGCAGGATTTTGCTCCTTGCCACGCGGCCAAAATATCGAAAAAATGGTTTCGTACAAAGAGGATTAAATTGTTGTCATGGCCTGGAAACAATTCCTTATCTCAATCCTATCGAACATTTAACCACCGTTGTCCGAATGAGGTGCTTAAAAGGGAACTGATTGAGGCTATAATTGTTTCCTGGCATCATGTAATAACGAAAGATTAGCTTAAAACTCTTGTCAGCTCAATGAAACGTCGATGTGAAGCTGTAATCCAAAATAAAGGGTACTCTACTAAGTACTAATAACTCACTGAAATCCTCACTATCGAATGTATATCGATAACTATTATCATTTAACTTTTTTTGTATTGCAAATAATTGAATTTTGTGTTTTTTATGTAATTCAGTAATAAATTCTCTTTAAAATGATATATACAAGTTTGCATTTTGTGAAACTTAACGCTTTCTATAAGCATACAAAGTTCAAAGACATAAATTTCCAAAAGTGTCCAAAATTTTGGCCCCAATACTGTATATAAATATATATATATTACATACAAGTACATAACTACTTCTGATATATTTTAAACATAAGTATCTATAATTAGATAAACAATAGCTAATTAACTTTAAATTATAAATTAATAAATTTCATTTTAATTTTTTTTATTTAAAATAATTTCAAATTATTACCTAGAGTAACTAACTTCAATATTTTCTAGGTTATGGGCTGCATAGCCCTAATCAAAAGATGTGAAGTGGTTGTGTATACATGAAAATAATATGACCTTATCATCAATAACAAGAGAATAAAATTTAGTTGAAAGAAACTCGAAAATATAAAATACATAAAATAATAAGATAAATTTCAAATAAGTAGTTCTCTTCAGGACTTTAATGATGAAAAAATAAAGTTTCAGTAACCAAAAGAAAGCTGTTATTTTTTTCATCGAATTACAATAATGTGTAAATTATGAATAAATTATATTTCTTACAAAAGGTGAATTTGGCTGTTTCTTAGAAGGAATATTCTTGCGAGAAATCCAAGGGAAGAGTACTTAAAAGAACCACAGTACGGAAAAGCATAAAATAATATAAAGTATCAAAATATATAAAAGGAAAACTCGTATAAAATAAAAATGTTCAAGTGATACAAACTGCGCCACTTGTGTTCTTAAGAAGTTTAAAGAAATATTTCGAACATTTCAAGCAGCCGTAAAGGCAACGAAATTCTCGCAACATTGAAAATCGAAGTGCATTGAGAAAATACACTTTTGCGTAAAGTTGCATCGATACTAAAAGGCGAGGGAGTTAAAAAACACCTTTCACCCCAACGCTTACATTACTTCTAGAATACATTTTAAATACACTGAAGGGAAAACATCTGAGGAAATATGTTTTTCCTTATAAATTTGTCATCAAAGAGAACATTTTAAATAAAAAATAAAATAAGTATTGTAATTGATAGTACGTATTTCTTTTCATGGATGGATGGTGTTTCAATAATTACTTGGCATTTTACGAAATAATCAGACATTTATTTGATTGTGTAATCGGATTTTAACAATTAATACTTTATACAACAACGTTTATTATATTATAACAATAGAGAGATATAAGCAATATTCTAAAAGTTGTTTTCAAATATTCAATTTAAAAGTATATATATTATTTTTAAATGAATTTATTTCACTTTAGGAGAATTTTACATGAGATTTATTTATAAGCGGAAATATATTGAAATAGAAATTACAGAACAGATGCCATATAATCCTGTGTGCCAAATTCTGAGTTTGGTGAGGGGTTTTGGCGGATTTTCTGATATATCTGACAACCTAGTTTTTGTTACGTCATAGAGATAGAGACCTATTAGAATCATGCAGAAAATTATATTTTGGCAACCCTAGTATTTACATCATCGCACAAGTCACAATCTTGGCAACATTTCTTCATCATCAAAATTTTTTCAGATTTTGGCACCGTTGATTACACAGCATCTGAGCTGAAATTACATTTAACTATATATTTCTTAATTTGGAATTCACTTTCACTTGTGTGGCAGCACTATTATATTTCATTTTTAATTCATATTTTTGGTAGTTACATTTATATAAAAGTTTTTTTTCCTACTTATATATTTCATTTATGCACAATTTTCCTATCTAATATTAGGCTGTCACATCATAAATTTTAAGCACATCTCTTACGTTATTCGCAAAAAACAATACATTTTTACAACTATTGTAAAAAACCCTCAATGAAATTGATGGTTTAGGTACTTGTTTCCATTTGTACATTAGTTTTATTTATTTGTATAGATTAGTTAATTATATTTGAGACTTATTCATATATCAATCAATCCTCATTAAACACAAAAATCTTATATCATTTATTATTAAGATCTCGCGATCAACAGTTAAATGCTATCTAAACTTAAAACACATTTGCATAAATCTTATAAGTTTATGTATGTATTATTTATTGGCATTAGGTAATTCGCGATCGAATATCAATTAATATATTCGATCTCGTAATTTACTGTTTTTTATCAAAAGAAAATTCGTGAAAATATCGTTTTAAGAATAAGTCCATCAAATTTACTTTAAATAGAAAAATGCAGAGGCCAAGTCTTAAAATAAAACTGCTGTATTTTTTGTATATATTTGAATCCTTTTCCATTTAATTTATTTACATTTTATCATCTTCAAAAGTGATCATGCATTTAATTATTTGCAACTTTGCAGAGAATTTTATTATTTTTAATTTTACATATTCAATAAGATTTTATGGAAATATTTAATAGATTTTATTGAAATAAGTTAATAGTTAAGCAGAAAATTTTCATAAACTATTTAGATAAGGAATACAATAAAATATTTCAGACAATTTAGTGAAATTCTATTGGTTTTAAATATACACGATATCAATAAAAATATAATCTTTTAAAACATTAAATAAAAACAAGAAATTTTTTTCTTTATAAAGGAATAATTTCTATGCAGCATTAGCACATACCTAATATTTATCTAGAGCATGATAATTTAATTCAATGAAATAAATTGGCACAGATGCCATATAATCCAAGATGAAAAATTCTGAGTTTGGCAATTTTTGTCAGTTTTTCTTATGTATCTGGCAACCTAGTTTTTATTACGTCATGGAGACGGAGACCTATAAGAATTATTGAGTAAATTCTATTTGGGTAACCCTAGCATTTACGTCATCGCGCACGTCACAATACGTCATCTTGGCGATGTTTCTGCATCGCCAAAAAATTCAGAGTTTGGAGCTCTGGATTATACGGCACCTGTGCCAATATTTTATAATGATATTCAAGCTATACCTTGCTTGGGTTTTCTGAATGGTTTTTAAAATTTAATAATGAACTGATCTATAATATCATACATATATCTTTTATCCATATAAAATATATAGTACATTTATTGCGATAATATTAATCTATAAAAATGGCATACTAAGAAGAAATTATTACAACAGATTTTTATTACTAATTAAATGACTTTATTGCAAAACTTTAAAAAATATAATCTAGGAAAATTTAGTTATTTTTATTTTCAATTTAATGATATTTAGCGATTTTAATTCATTTATTACATTAATAGCCAGTTTTATTTTGATATTTATTGACTATCATCATTAATCAAACAAGTATCTTGTAAAATTTTCAAGCTTCATCACACGGACTTAAATAATGCAGAAACCAAAATTTTCAAAAATTGCTTATATTTACTAAGCAATTGTTGCATTTTTAACCCTTAGATTTTCACATTGCAAAGAAATAGATGATACTACCTGTTCTCATAGTGTGCTTTAATATAATATATATTAGTAAAACTACAAATCACACACACATTATATCAAGCTTTGAGTCGGATAGCAATCATTAATTTTTACTTTGATTTCTGTAACTTTAAGCATAAATACCTTTGAAATATCATATGCATTCTGTCTGGAATTTTTGTTTCAAGCCTATGTAAATTCGCACGCGTAACTTCATTATCTATTTTAATTTTAATATGGGATTTATAACTTAATGCGAACAAATGAATGGGTGCTTTTGTTGAAGCCGTTTTATTGATTTAGAATATTTAACGTTATCATCTTTTCAGGAGAGATTTTTCATAGATAATACACTACTGGTCATTAAAATTGCTACACCGGGAAGAAATGCAGATAACAAAATGATATTTATTGGATAAATATATTATACTAGAAATAACAAGTGATTAAATTTTCAAAACATTTGGCTGGATATAGATCCTGAGATATCAGTACCCAGAACAACCACTTCTGGCAGTAATAACAGCAGTTATACGCCTGGGCATTGAGTTAAACAGAGATTGGATTGCATGTATAGGTACAGATGCCACAGTTCATCAACCGTAGTGACTGGCGTTTGGTGACGAGCCAGTCACTCGGCAACCATTGACCAGACGTTTTCTATTGGTGGAAGATCTGGAGAACGTGCTGGCCAGGGCAACAGCCGAACATGTTCCGTATCAAGGAAGGTCCGTACAATACCGACAACATGCGATCGGACATTATCCTGCTGAAACGTAGGGTTTCGCAGGTCTCGAATAAAGGGTAGAGCCACGGGTCGTAACACACCAGAAATGTAACGTGCACTGTTCAATGCACCGTCAATGCTAACAAGAGGTGACCGAGACGTGTATCCAATAACTCCCCATACCATCACGCCGGGTGATAAGCCAGTATGACGATGACGAATGCACGCTGCCAGTGTGCGTTCACCACGTTGCCGCCAAACACGGATATGATCATCATGCAGCTGTACACAGAACCTGGATTCATCTGAAAAGATGACGTCTCTCCATTCGTGCGCCCAGGTTCGTCGTTGATCACACCATTGAAGGCGCTCTTGTCTATGACGCAGCATCAAGGGAAGCTGCAGCCATGGTCTCCGAGCTCAGAGTCCATGCTGCTGCAAACGTCGTCGAACTGTTCGTGCAGACACTTGTTGTCTTCTAAACGACCCCGTTTCTTGACTCACGGCTCGTGACGTGGTTGCACGATCCATTACTGACATGCGGATATATGCCTGTCTTCTTGGCTGCTAGTGATAGTTGGCCGTTGAGATCCCGCATGGCGTTCCGTATTACCGTCCTGAACCCATCGATTCCATATTCTGCTAACAGTCATTGGATCTCGAACGACGCGAGCAACAATACTGCGATAAGATAAACCACAATCCCGGTACGCTGCAATTCGACCTTTAACAAAGTCAGAAACGTGCTGGTACGCATTTCTCCTTACACGAGGCATCACAACAACTTTTCACCAGGCAACAACGTTCAAATGCAATTTGTGTATGAGGAACCGGCTGAACAATATCCTCATTTAAACACCATGTAGGTGTCGCTACTGGCGCCTGCTTTGTCTGAAAGCGCTGAAAAGCTAATCATTTGCATATCCCAATTCCTTCTTCCTTTCGTATAAATTTCACGTCTGTAGCATGTCGCCTTCTTGGTGTAGCAATTTTAATGGCCAGTAGTGTAGATGATATTCATGTTTCTCAATGGAAGAATACTAGGAAATTCCCAATAACTTATTCAAACATGCCGAAATTAGTAGTGTAATATTATATTCAACAGAAATGGGTTTAAACACGGAACTTATTACCCACGAGAGTAAATCATTATCTAGGCTCTGATCACGACTTGTAGAAACTTCTTACCCATGAGAGTATGCCTTTATCTTCAACAGAAATGGGTTTAAACACGGAACTTATTACCCACGAGAGTAAATCATTATCTAGGCTCTGATCACGACTTGTAGAAACTTCTTACCCATGAGAGTATGCCTTTATCTAGACCCTGATCATAACTTATAGAAACTTATTACCCACGAGAGTATGCCTTTATCTAGGCCCTGATCACGACTTGTAGAAACTTCTTACCTACGAGAGTATGCCTTTATTTAGACCCTGATCACGACTTGTGGAACTTCTTACCCACGAGAGTATGCCTTTATCTAGGCCCTGATCACGACTTGTAGAAACTTCTTACCCATGAGAGTATGCCTTTATTTAGACCCTGATCACGACTTGTGGAACTTCTTACCCATGAGAGTATGTCTTTATCTAGGCCCTGATCACGACTTGTGGAACTTCTTACCCACGAGAGTATGTCTTTTTCTAGGCTCTGATCACGACTTGTAGAACTTCTTACCCATGAGAGTATGTCTTTATCTAGGCCCTGATCACGACTTGTGGAACTTCTTACCCACGAGAGTATGTCTTTTTCTAGGCTCTGATCACGACTTGTAGAACTTCTTACCCATGAGAGTATGCCTTTATTTAGACCCTGATCACGACTTGTAGAACTTCTTACACACGAGAGTATGTTTTTTTCTAGCTCTGATCACGACTTGTAGAACTTCTTACCCACGAGATTATGTTTTTTCCTAGGCTCTGATCACGACTTGTAGAACTTCTTACCCATGAGAGTATGTCTTTATCTAGCCCTGATCACGACTTATAGAAACTTATTAACCACGAGAGTATGCCTTTTTCTAGGCTCTGATCACGACTTGTAGAACTTCTTACCCATGAGAGTATGTCTTTATTTAGACCCTGATCACGACTTGTAGAACTTCTTACCCACCAGAGTATGTCTTTATCTAGGCCCTGATCACGACTTGTGAAACTTCTTACCCATAAGTGTGTGTCTTTATCTAGACCCTGATCACGACTTGTGACACCACTTAACAGGTAGTTTAACTGCTGAAACTGCAATAAGTCATTTGAACCTGCCTCTCACATTGCCTCCAGAAAGAAATTTCCATAGACAGAGAATGATATTATCAAGTTGCTGATGGATTTCAGAAAATTCCCTCAATAAATCTTAATAGACGTTCATGCAGAAAAGGCAATACAACGACTTTTAGTTTCTTCGCAAGGACTGCGAGTGCGTGCGTGCGTGCGTGCGTGTGTGTGTGTGTGTGTGTGTGTGTGTGTGTGTGTGTGTGTGTGTGTGTGTGTGTGTGCGTGTGCGTGTGCGTGTGCGTGTGTGTGTGTGTGTGTGTGTGTGTGTGTGTGTGTGTGTGTGTGTGTGTGTGTGTGTGTGTTTTCTATACCCACCATTCCGAATAATTTTGATTTTTGAAATCACATATTGTACAGCTTAAAACATGGAAGTTATGTTAAGGCAATTGAGCACATCCACTGCTACATTCCGAGAGGAGTAGAGATTCACATTCTAAAATTGAAACATTTATAAAAGAATAGAGGAATATTATAGTTTCGTCAAAAAGGTGACATATGTAATTGCTGCTATAATGGTAGTTTTTTTTTTTTTTTTTTTTTTTTTTTTTTTTTTTCTAAATATCAGTGATTTTTGAAACAGCTGTTATAATCAGCGAGAACATGGCATCGTCTACAAGTGGAAACCAAATTTGGATTTTCACATAAATATTTGGGTTTTTACATAAATATCTAGTCACATCTCAGATAACAATGTTGCTAAAAAAGAGTTTTAAAATGCAAAATCACTGCAGAGACAAGTGTGAAAACTACCGTAAACTGCTCAAGTTTTAATACATTAACAGCAACATGTGAACTGTTCAACGGAATTTCACTGATATGAATTTCTGGAGCATAAAATTCACTGATAGCACTGTTTCTGATAGCAGAAAATAAAAATTCAAGTTCCATCAACAATTAGCAACATTCTTGCAATTGGTTTATTTTTAAATTATATTATTCATGTTTTTTTAAAAAAAAGAATACCATAAATCCCTATTGATTATTTCTGATTTTCTAGGTAATTGATTAGTCTAAAATAGCAGCGTGAATTAGCTATTTAATAAGAAGTGCATTTTTTAGTTTAAATTTTAAATTAATAATGCATTTTCTACTTACGAAGATCTCCAATATGATAAAATAGTCAAATCTATACAGATAACATTAATTAAAATAAAGATGTTAACATTCATGGATTACACAAAAAGAGTTAAAAGTGTTAAATTCTAAGATCTTGTAATTTTAAAGCGAGGTAGAATAATGGAGTCATCACCTGAGCTTTCACAATCCATCCAATACTACACTAATGAAGCTTTTCGAATATTTAATTCTCAACCAGAACAATTTTTTCTGGTTAGAAACCAAACGAAATCGACTTCTCAATCAATCAATCAATAGAAATTGCCGTCATTCAAGAATAAACAGCTGATTATGTTACTGGTACTTGACAATGTAATTGGTGTTCAGACACTGGTATCCGAAATCAAGAAATTTCGCCATTCGTTTCTTAAGATTATTCACAATAAAATAAATTAGAATTCTCTAGTAAAATGGAATGGGATTTATTAATTTAATAATGGGTTTTTTATTCTCACGTATAATAATATTTTGTGTTTATCGTTGTGTATTCGAGAACGATAAATGCAAAGTACTAATTGATTCCTAATACCAGTCTAATGGAACAAACAGTTGGAAAAAAATACAAATTCTACTGAAAATCCACAAATTTATTGATTAAGAATGTTTTATCCTAAAACAGAAAAAAAATGAAATGTAAAAAATGAAACTAAAAAATACAAAGTTAACAAAGCAGCTATACTTTCAAACAAATGTTATGATACAGAAGATGAATAAATTCATTATAATTGACTAAAATTATAATACAGATTTTTTACTCGTTTATTTATTTTACTGGTAGATTAATCAATAAAAAATAAGAATAATGAAATGTGTGACTCTTAATATAAGTTGGAAATAACAAAAGGCATAATTAGCTAAAATTTAGCTCAACTATAATTTCCATAATTGTATTTAGCTATAAATTAATTTTACATTTTATCAAATAATCAATGCAATTTGAATAGTGATTATTTTATTCTTCTCTATAAGCTAATCCATAAAAATACACATAGCCGAAGAGATAATTTTATAGATAAAAAAGATAGTTTCAAAAATTTCCTACAAGAGAATACTTCATTTATAAACGTAAAGAAACCCTTACATTTTAATGTACGAATATGATTCTTCATTTTACAAGCACTCATCCTATTTACAAACATCAAATTATAGATCGGATGGACTAGCGTCATCTATCGTAGCTAAATAAAACTATTTACATCGAAGATTCATAAACTCAAAGACTTATTTTAATTGAAATGTAGATCATAAGAGATTGCCTCAGCAGACTTATCATATGCACTTTGTTTTGGTAGCTCCAATGAAATCCTATTTTTGACATTTCGTTACGCACTTCTCATAATACTAATTAAGCCTTTATTTTGTTCATTCAGAAACTATAAATAATTTGGAAAGTTAGCACCTTCTGCTGTATTTAAGCGGATTCTCGTAAAAATGCAGTTAAAAGTTAATTTTTTTTATTGTGATTGCATGACAAGATGTTGAATTGATGCGTTTACTGGGCACTGATTCTTATAGAAAATCTAACTTATGCAATTTGTCTGGAGTTTAACAAACGTGTAAGCGAAATATCAATGAAATTTCAACGAAATAACATGTAAATGGCAGGTTCATAAACAAATCGACTACACAGAGCAAAACAAAATTGCCATTTAAACAACCTACAAATTACTGATAATGGTGATAATTTGTGAGAGTATTCATTTCTAAAAACAGCATCGAAAAGGAAAATGGATCTGCCGATTATAATGCCTATATTAAAAAAAACTTGCAGTATTTCCTATAGGAACACCATTGTGGATATTTACTGAATTGATTTTCACGTACAAAGAACATAAATAGTGTCATAAAGAAATAGAATACAAAAATAATCTTTTGCATCTAAATCTAAATCTACTTGAAAAGAAAAAGAATTAAATTTTTAATTCTTTTTAATTTAAAAGAATTTAGTTTTTAAAAAAGAATTTAAATTTATATGAATTCAAATTTTAAATATTGCATATATTGCAATATAAAATTCTCTAATAATACAATTCTATTAAAATATTTGAATAAGTCCATACCAAAAATGACTTGATATAAATTTTACATAACTGCTTATTTTCCAATAGGATTAAAGGCATATTTGGAGTTGGCTTTCTTTCTCACTCAGTTTTTTAAAAATGTCATTGAAAAGTGACAAAAGTTCTAATTTTTCACTGTCAGATTTTATTGTTTTAATCTCTGATCTATAATTATAATAAAGAACGATTTACTGAGAAGTTCTGACAAATGAAAGCATGACATTTTTTCTTCAACTGAAAAAACGACATTTTGAATCGGTATTTCATCACAATCTCGGCAATTTTCTCATTTACAAATACTTCTTTAAAGAAATAATTAAAGAAATGCAATACATTCCCAACCTTTCTCCCTTTAAATTTTTTCATTACAGACAAATTTCCATGCAATGGCATATGACATTTCATCATTATAAATTACAATTTTCTTGTCCATGAAATAATCTGCACCCGAACACCCAATTTAAATTACTGAATAAAAAAAGGTTTTAAATATAATTTACAAGGGCTGAGTTTAGTTGGACAAATTTAATTTGCTTCTCTTCAATTTTAGTAGTCACTGATTAGAGTGTATGTAATCAGTGAAAATGATGTTCATAAGTTGCTATGAGTGTAGTATGGAATCAAATTTTATTAATAGCACATTTTTTTACCAAAGGTATAAAAAAGCATATTTTTTTCTTGTCTTTCTCTATTTTTTTTCTGAATATTTCAATTATAAATTACTCGAAATATCTTTTCCAGCTTTTTATCATTTGCTGAAAATTTTTCTTACTTTCACATTATTTCCACTTTTTATAAATTCTGATTTCCTAGATGAGAAAAAATAATTTTAGTGAGTTATTTGATATGCATTGAATGTTTAAAATAAAGTTTAAAAAAATAGTTACACAATAAATTCCTGTCCAAAAGTATTGTTTGCTCTAATTAATAGATTTTACTACTCTGCAAATTTAGACAATAATAGGTTACTAACCATTTTCACATGTTCTCTTTTTTCTCTCTTATGAACTGAAACATAATAAATAAAATAAATATTCCCACAAATTGATATCAATGTAATACCACACACACACACACACACACATATATATATATATACATATATATATATATATATATGTGTGTGTGTGTGTGTGTGTATGTGTGTGTGTGGGATTGAAAGCGCCACCAGAGGGCCATTCCATGTTTGCCGCCGGACATACGCAGAAGAAGGAGTAAGAGATGGATTGTTTGTCTCTCAACGGTCATTTTTTGCACTCGAGGGCTAATTAGACAGGGACCTACGGTTTAAAGTGGATTCCAAACCACTACAAACATCCATGCCCAAGGTGGGATTCGAACCCACGAACTGTTGAACCGAAGGCAAGAGCGTTGTATTCGGCTGCCAGCTCGGCGAAGAAGTAAGAGAGACGACGAGGAGGAGAACGATGATATGATGGATGGAAAAACACACGATGACGTGAGGACGTTAAGTGATGCTGGACTTTCGAATTTTAACTAATTAAGATGTTAGATCATAATTTAATATTAATTTGTTAATAGCTTTTTCTTATTTTATCCAGAACCATAATTAAGTAATATAAACTTTAAATGTGTTAATTCGAAGCGCACAGGATATACATATATATATATATTTCTCTAAAAAACTATTATCCATGCAAAATATAAAAAGGGTATGAATTCAAATCATTATGATAATTGGACAAAAATCTTTAAAATAATAACTTAAAATAATTATAAAATAATTACAATTAAAGTTATAATAATAAGTTAAATTAAGATACAATGTTTCATTGCATTGCTCGTGTTATTCTTATGAGAATTATCTTGCAAATAAATAAACGTATTGTTAACTCAATTGTAAATGCTTAAAAAGTGAAACTTAATTTAAAACATCAAGTACTATCTTCGCGAAAACAGCATTAAATATCTTTTGCTGAAATAGATTCTAATTCAAAATGCAACATTTTTCATCTTAAAAGAAAATTTTGCTATTCTAAGCAATTATCTCTTAAGCAAATATTGCAAGATATTTTATTCCCCCTGCCCCCCCCCTTCAATGTAAAAAAAATTTTTCAACCAATTATCACCTTCTATTTTGGTTCTTGAAGATTTCAATTAGAATATCAAAAGGCTCAAAATTCGAATTCTCAGCACTTTATTTTTAAGCACTTAAAGTCAGGGTGAAAGTGAAGGGGAGGGAAGAAGAAAACAATAATTAGGGCGGAAAATCCGGAAAGGGAAGCTCATGTTCTCCAACCAAATTGCTGAGAACCCTTCTTAAATAATGGGAGAAAAAATGAAAACGTTAATTATCGTAATTAAACCACTTTTAATGGGCAAACGTTTTCAGATTTGTTCCAAAGGCACCAGAATCCTCAGCTGCGGGCTTGGGGCAGAAGTGGAAGCCGTCATGAAGAACTTATAATGAACACGCTGTTTCTGCACACCATCTTTTTAAAGTGATCTGAGATTTTTATTTACTTATTCCATTTTTGTGGGAATAATCTGTAGCCTGAAGATGGATGATGAGGCTCTTGATAACTTCAATAAAAATCTTGACTTAAGTGATCACTAATATAATGATTTTTGAATGTAAGATTTCGTGGTATCCAATTACATGAGACTTTGATAAATTGAGTTTTTCTCTATTCTTTTTTTTACAATTGCAGGGTAATTTTTCAATTTAATATACATAAACTCTTTAATAAAATCGTTTGTATTGTTTCGCATTTTTTTTCTGTTATTTTTAGGATCTTTAGTTTAGTTTTACTATTAACAAGGAATCGTTAAAAGTAAAAAAAAAATTATAAAAGTATTCCATGCAACTAAAAAGTTAATAATAAAGTGGAGAAGATAATTTTATTTTTCAAGCAGTTGTCATGATGGGTTTACGATTTTTATGTACGGTGAATTACATAAGAAATAAAGCGAAATGCATTACTATAAAACTGATCCATGAAAATTCTTACGTTTAAAAATATGTAAATGAGATATTAAAGTTACGTTAAAAGGTTTTCATGGTATATGCTTTTTTAGTTTTAAAGAAGCCCGAACTATAGGTTCGTCTCGAATGGTATGTCTATATTTTACTCCTTTCTAAATCTAAATAAGTAATCCTACTTACGAAATTGAATGAATGGTTTAAAAATAAATATTTTGATTTATATATACCTTCTTATTTATCCTCCCAAACATTTAATCTAAGAATTCGTCCCCTTTTATAGAGAAATAATTATATTTAAATAAACCAAGATATAATTAATTAAGTCATTAATTAACTAAATATTTTAAATAGAAAGTATAATTAGCTAAAAATCCTTTTTTTTTATCTAAAATTTAATTTTGATTTGAAGAAGGAAATATAGCATAAAATACAAGTTTATGACTCTCAGAGTTTTAAAAATTTTATAATACTACCAAATAAATGCAAAGAAGTGTTTCCAAATCTTTATATCATTTTACTTCTTAATACATAATGCATAAAAGTTACACCAAAATATTTTATCACTATATGTATCTATATGAGAAGTATCCTTTTTTAGATTTTTATTCATTTTGAGTGTATGTAAAGAAATATTTTCCTTATAAATGGAATGTATTTTGTTTTCAATAAATCATTCAATAGCATTTTAAAAATAATTGATCAATATCAATATGATTTTTTTAATATATTGATAACACTGAAGCTTTTTCAATACCATTATTTTTCATAGAATGGTTTTTGTTTCGCTGACTTTACATTTTGTTTCAAAAAGTTCTGAGTTTTAGAAAATTTTATAACATGAATTTTTAAAAATTTGAATTGCTCTTGCAAAATATGTAAAATTATAATCCATTTTTAATGTAATTCATATCAATCATGACATTACATTTATTAATTTACAAATCAGTTAAATACATTGCCTATTTATTATTAAGTCCATTTATTACCTATTCTACAAATATATATAGGTACATGTATTTAAATTTTTAAATAATTTTCGAGTTGAAAGCCATACAGCATTACAGTGGAGAAATTTTATGACAATTTGTATAGCGGAGTATCCAGTGGGTAGGAAATATTTGTCCTAAAAGTGAATTCTAGTAATTTAGAAGCTGAGGAAAAACAGAAAACTCCACAGGTTTAAGTTCTCATACCGAAAGTTAAATTCTAAACAATATCGAGATGTCAATCACATTTTGTGGGATTCTGCCTTCTTTTATTACTTAAAGCTCAACTAATTTTAAAGAATAAAGTTAAATCCTAAGAGAAGTATCGTATTGAATGCAATTTAATCAAAATAATTTCTTTTTCATTCAGATAAATACCAAAAGATTTAATTTTAAAAAAAAGATTTTAAGCAGTATCGGAAAGGAATTAGATAAATCTGGCACTCCTGAAGTGTTGGAAATCACACACAGTTATTTTAAAATTGCTTAATTTTAATTGAAAGATGTTGTGACTATGAGATACTTTTACATGATAGTCATCGGTTGGCTGTAATATAGTTAATAGCTCGTCCAATAAGTTCCCCAAAACATCACGGTGCCATATTAAGTATATATATTCGCGATTTCCCTTAAAATAATTGAATACAATAATTTTATAAGAAGTTAAGTCTTTAACTATGGAAATTAATTCATTATTTGCCAAAACAAAAGTAGTGTTAAGTAAGTGTCCTTAAATAATTAAAAATACCATATTCAATAACATCAACGCATATATTATTCTGTTGTTGTTGCTTATGACACTTGGACAGACCAAGCTCGTTAGCCGAAGGCTATGCGAAACTAAGTCAGAAAATTATGTATTTTGTTTTAGTCAGAACACCACAAAAGTGAAAGTATGACTTTGCTTTAAGATTTCTCCGATAGATGGCACCACCAGAGAATCCACTTCCTCAATTTTGACATTGTTCTGGAGAGGGGGAATTTTCTCCAAACTATTACACCCATAATATTTGCTCAACGATCGATCACATGACTTTCCACTCTCCCTATTTAACGAGCACGTATATCGCATGAACTCGTTGGGCATTTGGCGTTATTAGGAATTGAACCCATTCCTTCCAGACGGAAAACCGATGCCCTAACCCCTCGGCCACCATGACACTTTACATAGTATTTTAAACAATATCAATTTTAAATATTAAAAATATATTAATATAAAATATTCTAAAGTTTACACAGAGTATTTTTTCATTTTATAACTTTTAATACATATACATTTCCTTCATAAATAATAGTTTTATTGTTTTGTCAATTTCATGACTCGAACATATATTGAAGAATTTTTTCATTTTCATTTTAAAACAAATAAACTTATTTTATGAAAAAACTTTTCTAACTATAAAATTTATACGCCTTTATAAGCTTTAGATTCACATCTAAGTAAACTCCATGTATCCATTTATCAAATGCAATTATACCTTAAAATGTTCTGAAAGCGAAGCACAAAAGTACTTTGATTTTTTACAGTAAAAATGAGCTTAAATTTTAGCACTCTCCTTTGCGAACTCAAAATTAGCAAAAACCATTTTCCCTCCCTTGATACTTTTAATAAACTCCCATGGTACAAATAATAAAAAACACGTTTTAAAGGTTTATTAAAATAGGATTCGGAAGCTTTGATCGCTTCATGTTATTTTTACTCGAGATTTTAACGATTCCGAATCTGGCAACAAGAATATTTGCTTCGGAATAAAAATGTAAATGACCACTTACGACGAACATTAAAATTTTTTGCTCATTTTCTTTTCGATTTCAAGTGAAAAACAGAAATCAAATGGTAAGTTAAATGTGTAAAGTTTGATGGTTTTATATTCTATTTTGTTTTTTCAGTAATGCGAGAAAGAATTTTCTCCATTGAGCATTAATTTAAGTTAAAATTAAATCTTTTAATACGGACATCAAAATCGTCTGCGTAAAATGGAAGAAAATTACAAGTACTGATTCCACAGTTAAAGAGATATCAAATATGCGCTACTCTTGAGGAAAGTTTTCAGACTTTTGATTCTGAATGTATTTACAGATAGAATGACACAAAATCATTTGTGTTTGCATCAATTTCTGTTGGTTTCTCACATTCAATTAAATTTATGTAAATAACATGATTGTGTGTTTGATACACCGACTGTGTATGAAAATGTATGCTTCCCTGAAACAAAATGTATACAACTCAGTTTCAATTGTTTGAACATTTTCAAAATATGTCACAAAGACACTAAGTTTGATGGCAAGTTTCAATTCCAGGGAATAATTTAGTTGGAATTAGTTCAGTTGGTAAAAGTTATTATGTAATGAGTTTAGCTTAATATTTCATAAAGAAATTTTCAAAATATGTATAAAAATGTAACAAAAATTTTAGCTTTAAGCTTTTATATTATTTAAAATTAAATTGATAAAACTGTGTTAGCACCATAATATATTTTCATACATTACACTTTATAAATATATATGCATTTAAGTTATATAATTAAGATATATAGTTACCTAATGTTGAATTTATTAAAAATAAGTAACTTTATTTTATTTTTTATTTACTTTTGCAATTTATTTACAACAAACTTAATTTATTAACCCTATATATATATATATATATATATATATATATATATATATATATATATATATATATATATATATATATATATATATATATATATATATATATATATATATATATATATATATATATATATATATATATATATATATATATATATATATATATATATATATATATACTGCATTAAATACATCTATACTGCATTAAATAAAAATACAATATTTATTTCCTTTAATATAATGTGTATAATATATTGCTTAAGCTACTATTAACCACAATAACAAAAAGATTTTTGTTTTAAGCGCTTAGTGACAGTTCAAATTAATCCAAACGTAAGTTAAAATTTAAATAAAATGATCAAGGATAGTAAATTTTTATATATGTAAAGAAAATATTAATTTCATAGTATTGCTTTTTTATGATTCCATTAAATTTGTTAAGAAAAATAAAATAACTTATCTTATTCTTAATAACTAATGCTTTTTTTTATAATCAAACTCTCTAAATATTTATTTACATAGCACCTAATAAAAATAATCAAACACAATAAGTAATACAAATGATTGTTTTTTTCAAACAAAAGGTAACATTGTTGAAATATTTAAATATTCTATTGTCAGTGAAAAAAATCAGTTTATTGTTTATTTATTAAAATTATTTATTTTAATTTATGCAATTTCTGATGAGAAAAAGATAATAAAATGCTACAAGATTATTGATAATAAAATATTATTGAAATGAGATTCATAATAAACATTTTAGCTTTTAATTTTCAATTTTTTTTATATTTAATATAAAAATGCACAAATACAATACAAAGCATATTATTAATATTATTTTAAAAAAGCAAAATAAAAAATACTGGTTTGAACAAGGATAAAACAATTGTAAATTCAAATGAAAATTTTTAAAAGTGTATTTCCTTATATATATCTTTAACAAATATTTTAATTTTACAAAAACTTTTGATTATAACAAATCTTCAGAAGAATCAAATAATGGCAATATATTATAAACACGAATTATATATATATATATATATATATATATATATATACATATATATATAAAAATATGTATATATATATATATATATATAAATATATATATATATATATACATATATATATACTGATTTTATTTAAAATCATTTTACTAAAATGTTGTAATTTTAAATAAACAGAGTTAAATACACTGATATGTTGTCAAACTAATAAGAATATTAATTAAAATTATAATAAAGTGGAAATTTGGCTTCTTTTGTGGATTAAATAAAATAAATAAATATTCTCATTTCAACCATGTACATTAATTATTTTATGATATCATTCTATTTGCATAATGTTTTTTTTTCATGATATTCTCATTACGTAGCACGCTAAACAAAACCAGATATTACATAATAACTGTAATAGCTGCTGGATCCATTAAGTTGCGAATTTAAATAGTAGACTTTTTCAGAAGCTTATTATATCTAAATTTGCCACTCTTTTGCCATCTGTAAGGAAATATGATCTTGAACTTTATTAATTTATTACACACTTCAATTAAAACAAACGATTTTTTAGTTATTTACAATATTTAAATAAATCAATGTATCTTATTATATTTAGTTATAAAACTTTAAATACTTCAAATTTAACTTATCTTTTTTGGCATCGAGTAAAGTGCATAACACTCTTATATTTATGATAAAAACAATTAAATGTTATGTGAAATCATTAATAAATACTGATAAATATACTCAGGTTAAAAAAGTATGCCGATAATGGAATTTAATCTTGTCTTGTTTTAAGATTGCTTTTGGTACATCTTACATTTTCTTTTTCATTGTAAAGCGTTTATTATTTTTAATAATAGGCATAACATTTGCTGTTAATCAAAATGTTTAATTTTTGATATATTTTTTTAATAAAACATAATTTAGATAGCATTATATATAGTTGTTTGACTTTTTAATCTGTATATCTAGTTTGAAATCTTGAATAATGTTTAAATATAGATTCTGATTGTTACTAAAGATTTGAATAGAGTTGTCAGTAAACATTTTTAGCGAGCGATTTTTAGTATGACATCAATAATTCATTAACGAATTTAGCATAGAAAAACATTTATTTTTTGACTAATTTTTTTATTAATATGTATTTGTAATGACATGATTTTGTATAAAATAAAGCAATGTTCTTTTTTGGCTTAGTGAAATCAATTTTGTATAGTTTCATTCCAAATAAAGACTTTGAATCGATAATAAACAGAGTTATAGTTTAAAAATTAACTTTTTTATGCTTCTCATTAGATGATATAATAACATAATGATCATATCAGTTTCACATGATAATATAAAGAAACTGTATGAAGCAAACGTTTCAAATAATACGGATGAATTATGATTCTGGTTAAATCATTCCATTTCAATAAATTACCTTTGTGTTTTTGATAAGTCGTAAACATAATAATCTGCATTTTTCTGTTAGTCCAAGAGAAAAATTTGCAAGAAATATAATAAATTAATCTATACTTCCAAATAACAAAAAATTAAATTAAACCATAAAAGCAATTAAAAAAGGAACTATAAAAACATAACTATCACACCAAAAATAGAATATAAAATTTAGAAAAGGCCTTATATTATGTGAACGTAATTCCTTCGTCTGTTAACAATAGTCAACTTCAACATATAGTTAACAATAGTCAACTATCAACTTCGTCTGTTAACAATAGTTCAAAATTATAAGACATTTGTCACCATTTAGTGATTTAGGTCAACAGAACCGGGCTTTAAGTAAAGTAAAATAATTTCATAATATAACCTAAACTAAATTTTGCAAGTCCTAAATTAAATTATACTTATTATTATGCCAAAAGTTAAATTATTCTGAAGTAGGAGATGTTTTTATTTAAATTTGAATTTTCTGTTAAAAATTTAATTCTTCATTTTATTTAATTCTTATCATGAAGTTATTAAATCACGGTTCGTAGCATTTTAATCAGCATTATAACGAGGACTCGAATTAATGTTTATTATTTAAGCAGGGCGAGAAAAAGATCAAAAATATTGGGTTGGTTTTTATCAGGACTGTTAAAAAAGGGAAATAAAACAAATCTTTACATGCTATCAAAACACAAACAAAGCCTAACTTCATTTAGGAAAACCCACAGGAGAGAAAAGAACAGAAAGAGGATAGGTAGGTAGGGAGCCAATGAGAAATCGCCACGTGACATCTATCGAAATGAAGTGCGACAGACCACGTGATGTGCCGCAGAGGGCCATTAAGTACACTTTCTCCTCTTAAGTTTCCGCCTGCTGCAAGATCGGAATTAAGACCCCGTACTAAATGGGCCACATTCATCTCCAATTCTAAGATGGATACCTCCCAAAGTGAAAGCCCTTCCTCACATATTCCCGGAATTTAAGTACCAGACACAGAGCAGGATTGAATTCCAGAATTGATCCAGTATACCAGCCGTCGGTACACATTCATCTATTGAATTGGAAAACTCTCGTTGAAAAGTGTTGGCCTTTCCTCCAACTCTCTTTCAAAGTTAAGTCAGTTAAGTAATTTTATTTCTACAATTGGCTCGATTTGGCGGAATTGAACTTCGCATATAACCCAACGAGAAGGACCTTCGAGCTAAGGACGCTCGGTTAACTTATCAAAAGAGTAAATAAATTGCCCTCTTAAGCGTCCTTTAGGCAACTTATTCAGGAGACTGAGTCATTCTAATTCCACCTGGCGTAGAATATAACTTATTCTGGAATTCAATCTTTCTGCTGTAATTGGATTAAAACCCTTACCTTTTTCTAGCTTCGTGATCTAACTAAAAGAATTTTGCGAGAATATGAGAAAATATTCTGTTTTTTAAAGTAAAATTTAGCCTTGGATTTAAAAAAAAAAATCAAGAAATTTTAGAATTATAGACATGATAAAATATTTCAACTAACCATAATACTTCTATATATTAATATTTTTTTATATTTTTGAAATTTCAAAATTAGATATATAATTTTTTTTATTTAAGAATGCTTTATCATTAAAATTTAGTGCACGATATTTGTAAAAAATTTTAACAAAATATTAAGTTAGTTTTCTTCTTATATTTTCTTACAATTAGTCAAGAACTTCTTTACTATAATTTTCCAAGAAATATTGGTTTTAGGTTTTAAAACAAGATGTATATTTTCCATTACTTTAAAGGAGTCGCCTCATGAATTACGATACAGACTAAGAATTTCTCTTTCTTTTCAAGCCTCTAGTAGCTTCACAATTATAAAGCTTCTTTGCAAATACCTTTAAGATTATATCATGAGCGAATATAAAAGCTTAGCATCAAAAATGAAACTTATCATTTTTATTTAAACCTAAATGTGACGTATGGTTTCTTGAAGAAGAATTCGAATTTAATACCCACACTTGAAACAAAATATTTTAACTATTGATATTGTTGATTTTGATATAAACTAGACTTACGCGAATGATTTTGCCTAAAAATGATTACATTAATACCATCTCTTTTGATAGTAAAAATCAAACATCCCCTCAAAGTAATATGTGATGTATTTGAAATTTATCCTTGTACACTCTCAACAATTTAAATACTTACCTACTTCATTTTAAAATAATGTAAAAAGCTCTTCATAACTATACAAGGTCCTAAAGTATTAGATGGATTCTTAATTAGCAGAAGAAAAATACACTTTACAAATAAAAAATTTCTAGATTTTAAGCAAATATTGTGAACAAAGAATGCAAGCAATTTTTCAATATTGCTTATAAAGGGAAATTTTTATATTTTTGCTGCGAAAATATTACTCATAGAGAATTAAACATCTGAAACTATCAAAATATTGAAATAACTCTGTAAAAACGCAAAAGTGACATTAACTACTTTAAAAACAATATATTTGATTTTTTTTTTTTTTTTTTTTTTTTTTTTTTTTTGAAAAATATTTAATCGACCATTATTTAAAAGTTCTTTTCAAAAGTTTGTATTGATTTTAATTTAAATCATTTGTTAGAATGTATGCCAAAAGAATATTTTTAAATTTTAAAGATGTTTTTTTTTTTCTCGAATAAAAGATATTAAGTAGTAGTGAAATGATGTAAAAATTCATATTGAACATAAAAATATTTTCAAGCCATTATTTTTCTATCAATATATAAACATTTAGAATTCTCTAATAAAGAGAATAAAACTCTAATAAATTCCAATCAAATCATTATTTTAACATCATTGCTAGTAACAGGAACACTCCCAACTTGTTTGATTTTTCTCTATTATTAAACATATTCTCTGTTGATTTTGTATAAATAATATTAATTTTCACCTAACATTTTGTATAAATAACATTAATTATAGAACTGGCATATTTTATCATAAGATTAAAAAATATATTAACAAATTTCTACCGTTTAGAACTCATAAATTTAATTTCTATCCTCTCATTCACTAAATATTATTAAATTATCATAAGAAACCCATAATATTAAAATGTAATAAAAAGATTAAATAATAAAATAATATTGAATTAAAGTATATTTGATAAATCAACTACTTTAAAAAATTATTTTTTTGTGTATAAAGCATTATCTAAATCTATTTGTAATAAAGGTAAACACGAAGAATATTTCGAAATTTTTTCAGTGATATTATGTGCTGGGTTTATGTCACGAAACAAATCTGTAACGAATCATTTGGCTTTAAATGAACTTCATTAAAAGATGTATATGAATAAAGAATAAAAGTTTTATAAAATCATTTAATAAATATAATTTAATTATTTCCTTAAAATTCATCCAGCATTCATCAAATACACATTTTTTTTATTAAATTTATTATGTAACGTCAGAATAAACTTGAAAATGTGACACATTTTGAATTATATCTTCAGACACACTGCAATAAACCGCGAAAGGGGAATTAAATTTACAAATACATATGTTTTCACGTGTTATACTGAAATTAATAAAAATGGTAATAAAATTGTTAAAAATTATAATTAATTAGTTAAGAAAAATTAACAAAGAAAATTTATTTATAATATTTCCATTTTTTATATGCAATTTACTATCAAAATCCAATAAGAATCAAATAATGTTGTCTTTAATCATAAGAGTATCTCATGGTTTTGTTATCTTCAGTTACATTTCCAATTAACGTTATGCATATTTTCCAAAACAGGATGGAAAGTTATAACGTATGTAACATCTTTTTAGTTTGAAAACATAAATAAGGTTTTTATTTAAAAATATTAAAATATTTCATCTAAAATGATTCGTTTACAAAGGTATATTATACTAAGTTTCTTTGCATTATTGTGTTTTATATTTTAGAAACACTTTCTTAATTCTTTGATATTAGTTATTAGATTGTAAGAGAGGATTGAAAGAAGTAATTTTTTATTCTTACTACTTATTACGTTTAATTTAAAGAAAATATACAACTTTCATGACAAAATAAATTTTATCCTAAAACATATATCGGAATATTTCTGTGTCTAGTAATGTGAATTTTATTTTGCTCGTTTATCAACAGTCTATAAAAGTAATGAATCAAACTTTTTGATGAGTTTTCACATTAAAATTAAGTTAACTGCTTTGCAATTTCTCATGGATGTATTTAACAAATTTAAATAATAAACGTTTTCTATTTTTTCAATGAGTATTGCGCATGGTCTACTGTTCTACAGTCAACACCAGATGAGCTCCAATTTAGTAATATCTATAAATTTTCGTTTTTTTTATTTTTATTTTTTTTTTTTATTTTTTTTTATTTTTTTAAGAATACAATTTTTGAGCTATCTCTAACGTCGAAGAAGTATGTCACGGGTTCGATTCCTGGTTGGGGCATGAATATTCATTTCTTTCTGTGTTGTTATGTGTGTGTGTTTCTTTTCTCCTTCACTTTCGGA
The DNA here is from genome assembly GCA_030067965.1 of Latrodectus elegans. Classification (NCBI taxonomy): domain Eukaryota; kingdom Metazoa; phylum Arthropoda; class Arachnida; order Araneae; family Theridiidae; genus Latrodectus; species Latrodectus elegans. Next base: position 45,157,590 of record CM057818.1, on the reverse strand, counting down.
GCGAAGTTGTCGCATCCACTGGGGCCCCACTGCATAAGTTGTCATCACATTCACCCCTCGTGGCGCTGAATAGGTATATCCTAAGTGCATCCCGGCACTAGAAAAAAAAATTGTGAGATATAATGAATGAGCAACTCAACAAAGAAGAACCCCCGCTGAAATTAATACTTCTAAAAAAAACAGTGAATCGTCACAAACATCTCAATCCAAAATATTTCTTTGTATTTATACGCAACTATCATTTTTTGCAAAGTGTATAATGAAAATATTTAAGTTCAATAAGAAAGCTTTACAAATCGATTGGCATTTTATACGACTGCCAAAAATTTAATTTTAAAAACATTTTATGCCAATGAAAGGGTAGTTGAAATACTTCTAAGAGTAAATCCTTAATATGGAATAAATTTTATATGATTTTTCCTTTTATTTATTAACATTTTAGAAATTTCTGAAAGATTTTCTGAAGAATTCAGAAATTCCTGAAGATTTGGTTTAGCTGTATTGTGTTTAATCGATACCAAATTTTTGATAATCAGATAAAATTAATTGATTAGAAAAAATCAATGAATAAGTAATTTTTATTCGTAGCATTGATTTTTTTCTTTAATCTTTGGCGTAATCTTTGTGCAAGCAAAATAAGGAAATAATAATAATGAAAAGGATAAATGTTAAAATATAAATCTAACATATTTAAAACCCAACATTATTAAAGAATTTAAAAATATAAGTTGTTTCTGTTTTTGTTTTCACCTTCATCATAGAATTCAAATCAATAAGTTAAAAACTTAAAAATCTGAAGATGATAAATAACTTTCAAAATCAACACTTATAAATTTTAATAATTACAAAAATTATTTATTTCACTTTATTATAATCTATCTATTTCTAATATACTTCATTTATCTATCTAGAATACAGTTGTTAAGAAACTAATAAATAAGCCAACATTTTCCTAGAGAAAACATCACTTATTTCGAAAAATTATATATAAAAAAAGCCTACTAGGTTTGCATTAATTTATTGACTTCTGGAAAATGGATTGTTTCTTTCGTCAATAGATGGCGCTAAAACATATTGTTGTAAATGTGGCTTTAGTGCAATATGACTGGTAATCTTAGAAAAAAAACATTACCAAATTCAGGAAACCCCTTTACAATTCTCAAGAAATTTAGAGAAAAAGAAAATCATAATTTAAATCCCATTTCCGATGCATTTAGAATATAATTATAATCTCACTTCAATATGTGCATCACTATAGCTCTAATAAATATTCTATACAAAGTATAACTATTGATTTATGAAAACAACTCTAGAAAATGCAGTTACCCATAAGAAAGAGAAAATATAATTACGATATTTTACATCAGTTTTAATGCAGAAATTTTCCTTTAGTATGCATCAAATTTCTTAAATATTTAACTGGTTACCATTTTTAGGAAGATAAATTTAATAAAAAGCACTTTTTTAAGTTTTAAATTTATATATATATATATACAATAATATAAAATACAATATATAATAAATTTAAAGTAAACTATTTACAAGTAATATTATTGAAACACATTAAGCTCTACAATTGGCTTAAAAATTTTGTTTACTTGAAAACTTCAACATTTTATTAAATATATTACTAATAATTATTAAATTGTATTTAAAAAAAGACAGAAAACACATTATGAAATATAATTTACTAAATGGAAATATGAAAGGAAGGATAATCCTCACTTTAAAGTTTAAAAATCACAAAGAAGTTATTACATTACATTTGCCATTTGAATATAGTTCTACTTCATTGCTAAAAAGTAAAAAGGTATTGAAATAATGTATTTTACTTTAGTATGATAAAATATTTTTTATCATCATTTTTTCTATGCAACTTTTCATGAAAAATGCGTGATTTAGTTCGACTAGTTTTCTGGGTCAGCTAATGTAAGACAAATAGTACAAGAAGAGCAGCACTTCCTAGTCCATGGACTTATTTTTTATTCCGAGTTATTTTTTGTAAATTCAACTTTTTACGATGAATGTAATCACCTTTAATTTTCTTCGTATTTGTCCTTTTAAATAATTTAAAATTTAATTTTCCGTTGAAAAAGTTAAAAATACAAAACAAATATAGCATATGAAATAACTGTGTGAAAGAATGATTTCTTTAAAAGGTAAGCATTCTTATATGTAAGAATAAATTATTCAGAGAAGAGTGCTGTTATAAAATTTAACACTGTAAGAATTTTAGTAAAAAGAGAAAACATTATACGTGTTTTTATATTGAAGTTATTGTCTATTTTTCTTCGTAATATTTTATAAATTCATACTTAACGTGGTAAAATTAAAAAAATAATTATGGCTTATACAAAAATTTAATTTTGCTGTAACAAAAAAGTTTTCATAATTTCTATACACTTTACTGTAGCGCAATTTTCTTATTATCATTCTTATTATTTTAGACTTTTGTAGATTATCGAATTCAATGTTTTAACTGATTAAAATTGTCATTAGAGAAATCAAATTATAAAGTATAACTTTAAAAAAAATAAATCTACAACCCATAAAAAAAAATCGTGATATTTAGAATAAAATGAAATTTTACAAAGCTTAAAGATTTTCAGAAATCAAAGATATTAAAAAATAAATCTACAACCCATAAAAAAAGATTCGTGATATTTAGAATAAAATGAAATTTTACAAAGCTTAAAGATTTTCAGAAATAAAAGATATTAAAAAATTTAAGTTTTAGAAATAATCATCTGATAAACCCGTTGATTTTTATTATAACTTTGAGTAAAGTTTTTTAATTTTATAATAAAAAATGGTTTTGATTATCTTAATAGTTTTTAATCATCATTTATATATGCATGAAAATGTTAATGTATGATTAATAAAACTTCAATTTAAACAACAAAGATTTGTACTTGGTAATATATTATTGTTTAGTTAAAAATACTATTTTAAATACTATTAAAAGCACATTTTATTAGAAATAATAATTTATTTTACAGTTAAATTTTTAGAAAAACTTGAAATTAAATTGGATAAAATATAATTCATAACGTTAATTGTACAAAACACATTTCTAAAATTATTGATGTATATTAACATATACTTTGTTAATATAATAATATTTTACTAAATATAAAATGTTTTAAAATTTGAACAATTTTAGTGTGTAGAAAATGAAAACAACTGATTTATTAAAACAATTAATAATCAAACATAATTGTTTTTCTTTTTTTCTGGTTTCTATTTAAATTAATTGAAAATTTGAAATAATGAAAAAAATAATAACTACATCTTTTTTCAAAAAAAAAAAATTAGACTATGTTTATTAGATATTTCAGATATTTATTATCTTATTTTATTCCTTTGATATATTTTCTCGCATGTTATTCTGAACGTAAAAATATAAACAAATTCATTTCGTGAAAATATCACAAAATTAGATTTTTACTGCGTTAGGCTAACAAAAAAAAAAAAAAAAAAAAAAAAAAACTTTGCAGAAAATATTACAAAATTAGCTTCGATTATTTTATGAGGGTGCGCTGGAGATGTACCTCATTGTTGTTTGTTCTATAGAAGCTGCTGATAAAATAAGTCATCTGCTTCTCTGGAGCTACAACGCTTTAATGATTAAATATATCGTTTGACGAGATATCTCCCATCGATAAACTGTTACGGTAGTGACAAATGGAGCTGGAAATCGATGTTAAACAGGATGCGAAGAAAAAAAGGGAAAAGTGAATCCAGTGGATATACTAAAAAGGAAAAATGTCTTTAATGTCTCGCAAAGTATTCAATAAAATACAATTCAATTTATGGTCGCGGAATCATACATCCATAACATAATGTAACCTGACGCTAGGTGTACGGCGTAGCTTCATCGTTTCTATGGCAACAGCTCATTTCCGCTAATAACAGTTGCCCGGCAACCACGGTTGAAACCATTCAAGAAATGCCAGGTGAGGGAAGAAGCTAAATAGACGGGGAATGGTTTAAAATTTCCGAATTTTTATTTACTTTTTCCTCTCTTAGAGTAAAAAAGCGAAAAGATGAAGAGGTACATTTTCTCCTCCTTTTCTTGCATTTTAAGGTGAAATAAAAATTTGAAACAGTAAAAAGAATATTTGTGATTTTTGGGAAATAGTTTCTAGATTTTTTTTTTTTTTTACATAAAAGAGAAAAAAAGTTTTCACAGTAACAAATGGAAGATGGAAAATAAAAGCATCACCGCAAAAGAATGTTCTACCAAAATTTTGAATTTTTACTTCTTTTAACGATATTTTTTCCAAGTTTGGTATTAAAAGACTTTCGTGGAAGTAATTCTTGATTGTTTTGAAAATTGAGTCACCATGTTAAAAAAAATGGAACAAAATTTTGAACTAAATATTCTTACAAGTAACATTAAAAATCATTTAATTAAAATATGCAAAAACAATACTGAATTGAAAAAGAGCTCAGCACCAAGTTTTATAAGACATTTGATCATGGATGAATAATCTTAATACTTTTTTAAATCTATTTTCTCAAATATTTGTTCTTGTAATACAAACTAACTAAATTTTACAATTAGTCAATTATTGTTTATATTACCCATATTTTAAACGTAGTTCATGAAAATGAACTTAAATATTTAAATCTTTTGGGGAAATTTTTAAATGTACATAACGTATAATTGTATTCAAAAACATAAAATTATATGTACTTTTCTTAAAATTACAAAATGTTGAAAACATATTTTTTAAGCATTTTTCTACCAAAATAATTATAACTTCTATAGTTATATATGAATTAAAAAGTTTCTCTTGCAAATTTAAATACATTGATTTCAGTATGATTTAAAACATTAATATAAAAGTATGGGGTTTTTTAATTTGTTATATTTAAGATAATTAAGTTTTAAAAAGGTTTATTAAATAATTTAAAAATTTCTGAAAAATGCCCTACCACAAAATTTGACTATGACAAAATATCCAAATTCCTTCTTTCTTGTATTGTTTTGATTTTAATTATAATCCAAACTACTTTTTCCAAATATTTATTTTCATTAAAAAATTGAAATGGAAATAACACAGAAAAAATGCATTACAAAGTTTTTTTTTTCTTTTTTTAAATAATTTCCAAACAAAAATCATGTATAAAAATCTCCCCAAAATATTTTTATAATTGCATATCTTGATGTAATTTAAAATCTCAGATTTATTTATCTTTATTTGATTATATCAAAAAATGTTTCATTTTTTATCTGACAATCGACATTAAGAAAGATATAAAAAAAGTAAAAGTATTATAATTTTTCTCAAATTTCCTATTTTTAAATTATTATAAAATAAAAACGGCAGTAAAAATCTTCAAAATTGTAATTACTTTTCTCTAAAAAAATTTCTCTTTTAAAAACCTTCTTATATAACAAGGCATTCTGCAAAAATTCATACAAATTATATTTTTAAAAAAAAAAGGTGGTAAACAATGTTAACGCGAAGTATAAGCAAAATAAAGTGATAAAATTTGTGAAAAATTCCCCTTTAGATTAATTATGAATAGAATAAATGTTGTTGTTGTCGTGTACCAGCTAGGCTGGCAATATGGGGTGCGCTGTTCACTTTACCAGCTGAACCATATTTAGGTGCGGAATCCGGCTTTCTCAGTACAAACATGCCATAGGTAACCGCTGATAGGATAGGCAACCATTCACAACTCATTCATACAAAAAAGAGACAAAGACAGGATAGATAGGGAGAAAGTACATTCATACCCGAACCAGGATTCGAACCTAGCACCTACCTATATATATACCATATATATACTGTTAATTAAGTGGTGTGAGAGCTAGGACGTTTTCCGTAATTCTTCTATTTCAAAGAATATCGATGAGTGAATGAAATTCTACGATTCACTATCAAGGAATAATTCTCACTAAAGGCATTTTCCTGGATTGATATTTATGTATTTTATTACAGCTTTCACCTGTTAATAAATCTATTTTGTGTAATCAAAGGAATGAATTATAAAAACCATTAAGTATTTTCTTCTTTATTGGAAGTTTTTTAAGTATCTTATGACTAAAAAGATTACTATATAATGTATTACTTTAAAGGTTTTTGATTTTTGAAAAATAAATTTGCTCTGCATTCTTAATTAACATTCTAATCTTCGTTAATAATATTATATAGTGTTGTTAAATATATAATAAATATTTTTTAAAAAATTATACATGCAATTAATTTTATTTAAAACCTTTATTAGAATACGTATTATAAAGTCTACTCAAATTATATACTGTAAATACAATCTATTTTAAATTAATTTCTGATGAATTTCTTTCAATATTTTATGTGCGATGTGTAATCATTATATTGTTAATTTTATCTTATTTTAAATCATTTGGTGATTTTTAAAATTATTAAATTAATTAAAAAGTATTATTTTGCATCATACAATTTTGAAGAAAATAATTCTCACGGTAAGACCATTGTGGCACTGTAATATTGGATAATTTTTGTAACGATATTATCTGTTAATAAAATGTATCTCTACTTGAATCGTATCTCAATGATACAATATGAGAATTTAAGAATTTCCCAATAACAATAAATTCTGCACTTTATAATATTTTGGGACAATTTGCATAAAAGTTGCTATCATAAAGAATTATGAATTAAAACATAATTTGACTGTTAAAAAAAAGGTTATAGAAAGTTACAACTAGATCAAAGCAAGTGTATCATTTTCTTAATTTTTCTGCTAATCTATTATGCGAATTTTTCATTTAAAAAAATTGACATCAATTAATTTAATTTTAAATTTTTAAATTCTTATGTCTTTATAAAACTCGATTTTAAAACTATATTTGTTTACTTTCATTTATGAATTATAAACTTAAGTTTTGTATTTACAGTCACAAAACTTCACAATATATTTACTAATAAAAAATTAAACTAAATAATATTCTTGATTTTCACTCTGTTATAAATTAAGTGATATTGAGCATTTTCGTAGCAATCCTATTTGTAAAAAATAAGAAGAGAAAATGTAAATAAATTTTTCCCGTTTTTTCAAGTAATAGCAAAAATATTCAACCTAAAAATCGAGAGTATGCTTTAAATTATTAAATATCAAAATCCTAATATTTAAATAATTTATACTAAAAAGAAATAATAAACTTCAACAAATAATTGTTTTTTTTTCTTCATTATTAAACAGCACTAATTTGAAAATATGTTTTTAAAAATTAACTTTAACTTGAACTATTTATAAGTGTTTTCCAACACCCCTTTTCATCCTAATTCTTTCTTTTCCCAAGGGTATTCTGTTTTCAATATTCTCCTTTTTTATATAGCCAAAGTGAGGGTGCAGATCTAAATTATGGCTATTCTCTTTTTATTTAGCACAGCGTTTCAGCTTCACTCTCTGGGGTACATATCCGTGTCTGGCGATCATGGCGAAGGCTCATCCCTCGTCTTATTGGAAATAATAACAATAAAGAACAAAAAAATGAAAGAGGAAAAATAGAAAAATAAAATAAAATGTATTCGTAACTGGGCGAAAGAAAAAATGCAATATTGCGTGTTAGGTACTGAGGAACATATGATCAATTCTCAGTTATTGCTTCTGAACACGCTAAGAGCTTTCACGGGAAACTTAAACGTATTTTATTATTTAGCCATACACAATACACAGAGCTGCATATATATATGTATTTTTTGTGCTTTCGGTTTTTTTTAGAAGAAGGTATATCTATATAAAACAAATGGATTTTGGTTAGGGATCCTAAACAATTTAGAAATTTTACCAGGGAGTGCCATTCTTTTCAGTCGAAGTTTCCTTCGAGAGTTTTTTATCTAACTTGGCATATCACTTGGCAGGGAAAAAAAAGATTAGAACTCGTAAATTTTTATTAAATTCTTCAATGAATTAATGCATTTTTAGAATTATTTAAGAAGTCCATTACTGTTTACTTCATTCACTTTTTTTTAAACATGCATTTTTGGTAGGAGCTTGATTTTCATATTTTAAATGTAAGGAAGGTTGTAGTCAAATAATTCTTCCCCCAAAATTAAAAAAAGTGATTTGAATAAATAAAGTATAAGAGAATTTATCTGAAATGTATTCAATAAAGAAAATGATGATTTTTCCATTATCTGTTCCGCACTGAGAAAGAATAATTATATTACTAAAAAGGGAAATTATGTATAGAAAAGATTATAAATTAATAAATTAAAATCTTTTAAGAGTACAATTTGAGAGAATAACAGAATTTATTGTCAGCAAATATATTTGCATAGTCAAATATATTTTATATTACTTACAAATTTGTTTCAGTTGGGAATAAAATATAATATTAAGTGGGTATAAAATATAATTTTAAAACCATTTATTTCTATTAATGAATACGAATTTCATTTATTTTAAATATTTATTATGAAAATAAATGAAATTCGAGCTCCATTATTATTTAAAAATATTTTCACCATAATTTAATATCAATCTATAGTAAGGAAGCTATAATGTAAAGTTATATTTTAAAATTGATCTATAGGTTATCAATTTATTAACATAAAATATTAAAATATTGAATTTTCCAATTTATAACACTAATAACAACAAAGATTTAAATTTCCCTTAGAATTCAGTGTTAAGTTCAAACCAGTCTATTAAAAGTCGGGCTTTTAAAATCTACTCTAAGAACTTTTATATTATCCCACAAGCAAAAAATAATCTTATTCAAAACAAAACTTGAAAAAGAAACATTTCAAAAAAATTCTTGATCTAAAATTAGAATTTTAAGCTATAATGAGTATCCCAAATTAAAAAGGAAGCCGCGTGTATTAATAATCGAAAACAATAAATATATTCTCGAACGTGAAGTGAAACTTCAAACAAGCAGAGGTATTGAATCAAAATTTTCAATGAAAGTCTTTGATGTCGAATATTGATATGCTTCCGAGACTTGAGGGAGATGAAAGGGAAAAATTTACCCCTACTCCGGGTTCACATTTTCCCTCCAAGTTTAATTAAGAAACCTTCCTTCGGAAAGCCAAAGAAAAGCAATTTAATTATGAAATGATGGCTTGTTAAGTGAATTAATATGTGTGATTGTGGCTCTTGATTCACAAGCACCGGAAAGCATGTTTGGCGGTGTGTATAAATATTAAGTAGAAGAACATGCATGGTCTTTAAATGTAAACAGCTCCAGTTTACAGCTTAGATGAGCTTAGGCTTTAAGCTCGTGAATTTGTGCGCTAAAAATAAAAGCATTTCCAGATAGGCTAATTTATTCATAATTTAACGTGAATTACTGTGGTGGGAGTCGATAATTTTACTTGCAAAATTGAAATGAATATATTTCAAATGACTAAGCTTATAATAGACATTGATCAAATATAATAACGATTTATTATAGAATGGTCCTTAAATATATATTTAACATATTTTAATTATTTACGATTAGATACATTTTTCTTTGAAGTTTCAATAAATGAAACAAAGGAATAAATGTTAAATTTAAAAAAAAAACAATTTATGATATAAGATAATACCATAAAATGATATAATTTTATATCATGAATTTAAAAATTAAATTATGATATAAAATCATATCACATTTATGAAATAAAATTATATCACATATATTTGAATTAAAATAGGTAAAACTAATTTAGGATTTACACCATTAATACAATTTCGTAGTGCAAAAACTGTTGTTCTAAAAAATATGTGTGTTTGAGTAATTATAAAAACAAGAATATTTATAAGTTTTTATTAGTTTAAGTACTTTTACATTTAAGGAAAAATTTATGCATGAATTACTGAGTAAATTAAAGGGTACTTTTACTAAAAGTTTGTTTAATGAAATCTACATATATATATATATATATATATATATATATATATATATATATATATATATATATATATATGTAGATTTCATTAAACAAACTTTAGTAAAGTACTTTAATTTACTCAGTAATTCATGCATAAATTTTTCCTTAAATAAAATTTAAACTAATAAAACTTATAAATATTCTTGTTTTTATATTACTCAAACACATATTTTTAGAACAACAGTTTTTTTACTACTAAATTGTATTTAATGAAACTGTAAAAAGAAAAAAGTACATGCAAAACTCCATTTTTGTCACAGACTAAGATATTTAAATGATGAAATACTAATCCTATTTATATTTCTGCATTCTTCGAAGATAATACAGTCAACATTACTGCGTAAATTTTTTTTATTTAAGAAATTAATTTTAGTAGATCATAATTAGAGACTTATAAATAAAACCACATGTGATAAGCAAGTTCTCACATATTATCATAAAGAAGCAGAATTATGAAAAGATGGATTAAGATAAACAGTTAAAATACAAAAATATTTATATCTGTTATTTTTATTTTATTTTATTTTTTTTTTGGAGTATTAATGAGATTAGATGCATCAAAAGGAAAAGCGCTAGTGATGTAAGAAAGTATTTTAAAAATATTTATAAAATAAATTTGAATGTAATAACTTGGAATAAGTAATAAAAATTAAAGCTTTATTAACTTAGAAAGGTATTTCTGGATTAAAAATCATTATTAGTATAGAATTATTAAAAACTTTTATATATATATATATATATATATATATATATATATATATATATATATATATATATATATATATATATATATATATATATTATATATATATATATATATATATATATATATATATATATATATATATATTATATATATATATATATATATATATATATTTATATATATATAACTATATATATAAAACTTTATATATATATATATATATATATATATATATATATATATATATATATATATATATATATATATATATATATATATATATATATATATATATATATATATATATATATATATAGTAGTTATATATATATATATATATATATATATATATATATATATATATATATATATATATATATATATATATATATATATATATATATATATATATATATATATATATATATATATATATATATATATATATATATATATATATATATATATATATATATATATATATATATAGTCAAAGTTTTTTTAATAATTCCTATACTAATAATGATTTCTTTAATCTAGAAATACCTTTTCTAAGTTAAATAAAGCTTTAATTTTTATTACTTATTCCAGTTATTACATCAAATTTATTTATAAATATTTTTAAAGTACTTTCTTACATCACTAGCGCTTTTCCTTTGATGCATCTAAATCTCATTAATACTCCAAAAATAAAATAAAATAAAAATAACAGATATAAATATTTTTGTATTTTAACTGTTTATCTTAATCCATCTTTTCATAATTCTGCTTCTTTATGATAATATGTGAGAACTTGCTTATCACATGTGGTTTTATTTATAAGTCTCTAATTATGATCTACTAAAATTAATTTCTTAAATAAAAAAAATTTACGCAGTAATGTTGACTGTATTATCTTCGAAGAATGCAGAAATATAAATAGGATTAGTATTTCATCATTTAAATATCTTAGTCTGTGACAAAAATGGAGTTTTGCATGTACTTTTTTTCTTTACAATTTCGTACAATACAATTTCGTAGTGCAAAAACTGTTGTTCTAAAAAATATGTGTGTTTGAGTAATTATAAAAACAAGAATATTTATAAGTTTTTATTAGTTTAAGTACTTTTACATTTAAGGAAAAATTTATGCATGAATTACTGAGTAAATTAAAGGGTACTTTTACTAAAAGTTTGTTTAATGAAATCTACATATATATATATATATATATATATATATATATATATATATATATATATATATATATATATATATAGCAAAGTTTTTTAATAATTCTATACTAATAATGATTTTTAATCCAGAAATACCTTTCTAAGTTAATAAAGCTTTAATTTTTATTACTTATTCCAAGTTATTACATTCAAATTTATTTTATAAATATTTTTAAAATACTTTCTTACATCACTAGCGCTTTTCCTTTTGATGCATCTAATCTCATTAATACTCCAAAAAAAAACAATAAAATAAAAATAACAGATATAAATATTCTTGTATTTTAACTGTTTATCTTAATCCATTTTTTCATAATTCTGCTTCATTATGATAATATGTGAGAACTTGCTTATCACATGTCGTTTTATTTATAAGTCTCTAATTATGATCTACTAAAATTAATTTCTTAAATAAAAAAAAATTTACGCAGTAATGTTGACTGTATTATCTTCGAAGAATGCAGAAATATAAATAGGATTAGTATTTCATCATTTAAATATCTTAGTCTGTGACAAAAATGGAGTTTTGCATGTACTTTTTTTCTTTCAATTACACGGTAGTATTGAATGATAATAATAATTACAAAGTAATAGGTAATAGTGTAACGATATATATTTTGGGTTTTTTTCCAAGATTCATTAAAAGTCAAATCAATAATAATCATCAGAATGTTTGCATCAAATTTCTATCAAAAATTAATTAGGAATTTGTTAATTTATTTTTCATTCGTCCACTTGAATTCTTAAATACTTTTGGTATATTTTATTTTACAAATCCTTAAAATCTCAAATATAAATATAAATTATTAACCAGTTAAGATAATTCTCAAACATAAAAGATTCCTACAGACAATAATTCTAAAAATATGAAACAATTAATTTCATAAGTAAAATTCCTAAATTTTTAAACTTAACTTAATCTAGAGAATTTTAAAAAAATATTTTGAATGTAAAAATATTCTTATCGACACTTTTTATATGTTTTATGAAATTTCCAACTTCTATTTTACTGAGACATTTCATATTCACAGCCAAATTATCCAACAAAAAATATTGAAATTTTAAAAGATAATTTTTCAAATGTTGATTTACATGATAAAATTTTATTTAACAACATTACAGAAAAGACATGCAAATACTTAAATGTAAAATATTTTTCATCAAAAACTTAACGAGAAAAGAGACTTTCATTTTATTATAATAATTTATCTTATTATAAGAAAATAATTAAATAATATTTAATATATTTGGTCATTAATTTAGGTGTTAACCCTAAAATAATGATAAAATTTTAACATTATTAAAAAATTTATTTATATTAAATAACTATATATATTGTGTAATTTTAACTGTGAATTAAAATCTAAAGAAATCATTATTACTTCTTTTGAAATGGTAAGATTAAAGGTTTTTAAAAGATAAAAACATAATCATTATAAAACCATCGTACAATGTTGGATTATACTACCTAGAGCTAATTATTTTATCTCGTTTTTGTGGCCATAATGATCCCAGATTCTTGAGCAGCACAATTTATTTCTATATATTGTATAAAAAAACTACTATTGATAAAAATCCCTACCATTGAAATATTCAAAATAATTATAAATCTTATTAGATGTGAAATTTGTTGTGGAATAATGTTTAGAAGACATCATAAAACTTCAAAATGTGATGAAATAATTCCATTATAGTTCAGATGCTTGTCACGTGACTGTAATTTCCAGTAAAAAAATAGTTGAAATGGAAAAAAGTCAATAAGTTTATCTTTATTATTATGTATTAAGGAGAATCTTGTATTAAACTAAAATGTTTTGAGATTATTTTTAATTTTGTACAATTTTATGATATTTATTTATAATAATTTTTAATAAATATGCCATTGTATGTATGCATTTGAAAGCAATTGGTGAAGTGTATCGCACATAATAGGAATACAATTAATGTAAGAAGTTTATATGTTCTAAAACTTTTGATTAAGTTGCTATGAACCAAAAATTATTTTAAGCTGATTTTTTGAATTTTCACGCTTAGATTATGCAATAAACTTGTGAATAATTTATTTAAAATAATGTCACTGAATTCCTTATTATGAGTCATTTTATTATACATCAAACTTATAAAACTTCTATTTAACGAAAATATTCTATTTTTAAAAAAGTATGAGTAAAAAAAATGTGCAGAAAAGTATCATCAAAAATTGTAAGAGAGAAAAGCTTTAAAAATCAAAGTTTCATTTGATGCTTTTATAGTATATACATTTAAAACAAATATAAATTATATTAACTGTTCACTAAAATGAGGATTAATTTTCACGCTTAGATTATGCAATAAACTTGTGAATAATTTATTTAAAATAATGTCACTGAATTCCTTATTATGAATCATTTTATTATTCATCAAACTTATAAAACTTCTATTTAACGAAAATATTCTATTTTTAAAAAAGTATGAGTAAAAAAAATGTGCAGAAAAGTATCATCAAAAATTGTAAGAGAGAAAAGCTTTAAAAATCAAAGTTTCATTTGATGCTTTTATAGTATATACATTTAAAACAAATATAAATTATATTAACTGTTCACTAAAATGAGGATTTTCTCATTGTAAGAAAAAAAAGAAAAAACACATTGCAGAAGATATATATATATTTAAATTTTTGTTTTATCCTTTTTTTTTAATCTGTACTAGTCAAATTAGCTAACATTTTCCAAACGGTTTTGTTTTCATAAACACCAGCAATATAATGGTCCAAATGACTGGTTATTTTTCTCATGAAAAATAAAGCAAACCTTGAGATATCAAAAAGAAATTGAAAGTTGTTCGCTGAATACTACATTCAAAGATCACTGCGTCGCCCTTAGATGTACCCATAAATGTCAGTATGCTGATTGTAACAGATTTTCTGTTGATTCCCTATAGATTGCAACTGACACTGGGGCATGTAATTTAAGGCTGATTTGGGAGGGATGTTAGGAAAGTGTGGATACGCTAGTTGCTCGTCTACACATAAGTCATGGCATTACTTAAATATTGATTGGTGACGTAATCTGATCAAGATGGAGGAGAGATCTCTCGCTAGCACTTCGTGGATGATAAATTCTTCAGGCGTTAGTTTGTTTGCCTTAACGGGTATTATACGCAGTAATTCTGAAGATGTCATTTTTCTAGTGATATCATCACATAGTTTTGTAATTGTCTGTGATATCACTAACACAATTATGAATAACTATATATTACGAAATGGATAAAAGATTTATTTAATTAATAACAATATGATAGGAATCCTGATGATGTTGTTAAGATTTAAAAAAAGGAGTAGTTAAGTTCTTAAAATAGGCTTACTATATTAAAATGAATTTTTATTCTGCTTTTACAGTGTCGATATTTGTTTGTAAAGTAATTACAGATAAATACATGTAAATTTAAAATGGCAGTAATGTTATCAACAGAGAAATGTGTGTTATAGCATTTTGTTATTATAAAACAAATACTAAGATTTTTTTTTATAATTTTATATTGGAGTATTATTTCATCATTAATGGAAAAAGATTCTTTATGATTTTTTCTATAAAATGATCGGAAAATTATACCATTTTAAAAAAAAAAAAATATTAAAAAAACTAATCAGTTTTCTTTAATATGAAATTAACATTTATAAGATATCAGATGGGAGCTATTATATATCTTATTGAATTTAGGATTAGTTAATATTCCTCATGATCTATCAATGATTCAAAAGTTTTATAAATTCAAATATTGAACATAATTTTATACAGTTTAATATAATGTCTATTACATATATATAACTGATCTTATTAAATTACTCTTTCCTCGAAGTTTTTTGGGCGTTAATATATTAAAAATGAATTGCACAGAAATCGGTATTTTAAATAAAACGATATAATGTTGTTTCAATGGATTGATTATTGTAAAAGTGTATTTTGTTTTTTCTCTGAGTGGGGTTTTAGTTAAATTTTCAAAAAGAAACTTTTAATTTGCACTGCTGATGCTAAAAATTTAATATGCTATATATATTAATCAATAATTAAATTTTAAGTTTATATAGTTATATCTTTACAGTATTAATGATAATAATCACCGGTAATTATACATAAAGGACAATTTATTATATCATTATAATTTAAAATTTGCGATTACATTTAAACACATTTAACATTTATTTATACAATTAAAATTAACTAAATTAAGAATTTAAATATGCTTTTCTAATTTAAAGACATGATATATTTTATCATTTACAAACTTCTATTGCCCATTATTAACACAAGATTAATAAATTGGCAATAACAACGTGTACATGCTCTCATATATATTAAATACATCTTAAATTGTTTCATATTAAATATTTTTTTATAAAAGTAGGATTTTCTAGTAATTTTTATTTCTTAAATAAATAACAAAATTTTTTCCAGCGATTTAAATATTGATGTTTAAAAATAATGAAAATATTTTTTAATTATTAAATTAAATCATTAACAAACTTCTATTGCCCATTATTAAAACAAGGTTAATAAATTGGCAATAACAACGTGTACAAGCTCATATATATATTAAATACATCTTAAATTGTTTCATATTAAATATTTTTTTATAAAATAGGATTTTCTAGTAATTTTTATTTCTTAAATAAATAACAAAATTTTTTCAAGCGATTTAAATATTGATGTTTAAAAATAATGAAAATATTTTTTAATTATTAAATTAAATCATTAACAAACTTCTATTGCCCATTATTAAAACAAGGTTAATAAATTGGCAATAACAACGTGTACACACGCTCATATATATTAAATACATCTTAAATTGTTTCATATTAAATATTTCTTTATAAAAGTAGGATTTTCTAGTAATTTTTATTTCTTAAATAAATAACAAAATTTTTTCAAGCGATTTAAATATTGATGATTAAAAATAATGAAAATATTTTTTTAAATCTTTGCTTTGAATTAAAGTAAATATTGGAAAAATAGAGTTACTATGAATCGATAATAAATTTGCCTTTGGTTTATCAGTATCAAATGAATTTATTTAATTTAAATATGCTAATAAGCTCATTAATATTCTAGGTAGTTATTATTATAAATTACCTAAAATAAATTACATTTTCCAAAATTTTTTTATAATTTATTATATGAATATTTAATGAGAGCAAATAATGTTATCCCCAATTTTTATTTGTTACAGTTTACTTATATAAATATCATTAATAATATTTTAAGTCAAAGTTATAGTAATTGTTATTCAATCAATTTTGAAATTTAAAAATCACTAGTATGATAATTTAATTTTACATATAAACAATTAATGTTTTCTTTTTCAAAATCAAAAAATGAAAGAAATAAAATTTTGAAATCATAAATGCATAAAACAATATTATATTTGAGATTTTAGTAGGGAATTTAATAACTGTTCTTGAAAAAATATTAATAATTGATGGTATAAAATTTTAACAATAATAAATTAATTCCCAATTATAAACCCTCTTCCCAACTCGTAATATATTTTTCATTAAAATATTAATTTATCAAGCATAATTAAGGCAAAAAAAATATGAAAATTTAGTATTAATTAATTTTTTTTTAATTTAAAAAAAAGAAAAATGAGAAAAATTTAAATAAATTTTTCCCTCAATAAATAAAAAGAAAATTAAAAATACATACAAAGGTTATATGCTTAAGCTTAAATATTAGAAATAATTATAGAATATTCGATTTTTGTTATTCTAGCTATTTTATATAACAAATAAATGGAAGATATCAGAGAGAGATGCGCAGAGTTATATAATGAAATTACTTACGGAATTTTCGGTTTGGAATCTATACTGTTTGATTCTGACTACTTTAAAGATGTGGGAAAAACTCCATATAAAAATTAAATTCCATATAATTGTTTCTGGAGACACGAAAAGCAAAGTAGTGTAGCTACTGAACAAAATGCGAACAACCTGTTGCATTCGACTCCTCCCTAGAGCAACAGTTGGCCGCAGCTTCCAAGTTTGTGTAACAACCTTACCGCCATCTACCTGTATAAAATTAAACTATTTGCTTTCGAAATTTTAGCCTTGTTCAAAAAATGTAATATTTTATGCCAGATTTATCCCAAAAAATTTGTAATAAATAGTTAATATTTATAAGTTGAAAGTTATTAATAATAAAAAGAAGAAATTTAATAATAATAATAATAATTTATAGTTGATAAATAATTTCAGAAACATATTTTAAATTGAATTTAGATTTTTTAAGAAAAAATCTCTATTAATTGAAAATTAAGAAAAATGTACTTACAAGTAGCAATAACAACGTAGCTATACTATGTTTTTCCTCTTTATTTATCTTGAAATTGACAACACAACGCGTTGTTTCATAATATTAAAGAAGAATTTTTTTTAATTAAAAATCTGTAAATGGAATCTTGTAAATTTTGACTTTTATTCGTTCTTTTTCTGTTTTAATTTTTTTCAAATGAACGATGAGGAAAAAAAAGACAAAATGCAGTTCTAAATAATAGTTATTTTAGATTTCAATAAACAGATAAATATGTAATAATTATGACATTCTTGAACAAGTGGCATTTTCAAAATTATGGCAATATGATGCTTTGCTTTATCAATATTATGAGCAAATATTTTTCAAGAAAATATTTATTTACATAGGTTGTTGATAGTTCTAAATAAATATTCCAAGTTCATATAGAATTTAAAATATATTTAAAGCATTATCATTAAATTTTTCACATTTTATTAATAATGTTTTTTAAATTCAGTAAATATTCATATTTGAACAGTAAATGGAAACTAACAAAGCATGCTTTCAAGAAAATAGATATATTTAGGAAATCATATCGATTTAATGAAAATAAATAATCTATCATTTTCAAATTCATTCATTTTTTACATTCTTTTTAAAAAAATTTCTTTATTACTAGAAGCTTACCACAAAATTTATTATTTTAAAAATTTGTGTGTTTTGGAATATTGTAAATAAATGTATTAAAATTGAATAAATATATATTATAAAGGAAATATATATCCTCCCACTGATTCTTAAATTCTAAAGAGAGATTATTTTGTATTAATAAAACAATTAAAAATAGAAATATTTTAAAGTTGAAGGAAAAAAACCTATATTACCATTCAATAATTAATTGTAATAAATATTAATGGATATATGATGAGCTTTTATTACATTTACATAAAATTTACTCAAATTTCAATAAAATATTTTCGTTTACTTTTGATGATTAGTGAAATATTTCCTAGATTACTTCCTTCGAATTTCCATAGGATATATTTCTACGTTCAATTTACTAATATAAGGATTTTTGCATTTTAGATTATAGTTCCATTTTCCGTTCATTTTATTCCACTATACTGTTAAAAAATTAACTGTAATAATCACAAACCAATATTTACTTTAATATACATTTTCATTTCGAAATTCTATTTAGAAGCTTTACCTGTTTATTTTTATAAGCTATATAAAATTTTCTAATATTTTATTAATTCAGCATACATGATTGAATCTCATGTAAATACAGGGAAAAAAGGAATAAAACCGGAAAAAATGTGATGCTCCGTAAATATAAACCCTAGAGAAATAAAATATTTTTACTTCAAAAATGCTCTCTCTCTCTCTCTTTTTTTTTTTTTTTTTTTTTTTTCTTTCAATGCGAAACATGTTTCTTTACTTTTTAGTTTCGAAATTTCTAAATCTGATATTTCAATTACAGCATCGATTTTCTAGACTCCCAAGATCGGAGAGGATAAAAAGTTACCCCCTCCGCTCATTTTCGTTTTTCGTACCGTCTTTTTAAATTCTTGTCTGGCACAAAGTAAAGAAATTTTTGAACGGAAAACCATGAACAACTGCTTCTGTGTTTATTTTTGAGGTTAAGTTAAAAGTAGCGCAGTTTCTTGTGTACTCAAAGAATTGTACTGCTCAATAAAGTGCAACAATTGGTTGGTGTGCCTACAAAGTCAGAAAAACCTGAAATATCTAAAAGAGTAATTCTTCAGTTAACTTTGAGAATTTTCTTATCCTCTTTTTTAAAAGAACACTTCAAAAGAAACATCAGTTAAATAGCAATAGGTGAAGGACGATTACTTTTGGAAATAATTCTTGGAATTTTCCCTCTTCCTTAAATTTTGGCATACAAATATACATTTTTAGTTTTTAATTGTGAGGCTATTATTTTTAATAGATGAATTTTTATTTCATATTTGTTGTGAATAATTTAATGATATTTTTTACTTTCAACAAATACTTATTAGCTTTTTTTTTATCAATATGAGGTCATTCTTTATGTAAAAAAAAATTTAATTCATATTAAAAATCAAAGACATTATTTTTTTTATTTAATATATCAAACAATTCATTACCGTGCATATTTTTTATAACTTATAGTAATTTAATATATTAAATGATAAAATATCATATATAACATTTTCATATTAATATTTTAATAACACTGGTAGTTATTAATATTAGTATCTTTTTATAGTATTCATTCTCTTGAGAAAATTTTGATTAATTAAAAGAGACCTTTACCATAATAAGATTTTTTTTCAGTAATTTTATAATAAATATGAATTTTAAGAAATATTTCTAGGCATCACAAATTTTAATGTTTATTATAATTTATAAAATAAATGTTATACAAATTAGTTTATACTGAATATTATTCTCCATTCTTGCATCTTAATATCTTAGTATAGCTTAGGAATTAGTTTTCCTATCTGAAATTTTCAATATTTTTAAATAAATAATGAAAAATATTTTACCTTTAAAACAATAAAAATATTAAGGAAAATATTAAATTAAGGAAAAGAATTTGTAGATTATTTCCTATCAAAACACATTGATTCCTTTTTATTTATTCAGATGCAACGTGTTGTTGAACAACCATTAATCAATGAATAACTGTAGACTTTCCTCAAATTGAATCTTTATGGATTTAATTTTCCTTACTTTAAATAGAGTGTATATTTCACAAATTTTACTAACCATTTATTAAAATCTAACATTTTTACAGTTAGTTTAGTCTTTATTATTTATGATGTGAAAAACTTACTAAAATGTATATTAAGATAAAAAGAATCAAACTTTGCTCAAAGTTTTTGAAATTAAAATAACACGAAAGTTTCACTTTTTTATTTCCAAGAAACTTAATTTTCATATTAAGCTTAACGCTAAATATGAAGAGCCTTTGACTACAAAAGAAAACATTTTGTGAGCTTGATAAAAACTTATAGGATGAAAAAGGCTCCAAAGTACATTTTTGTAGAATATTTCATATTAAATTATATCATAAATCTAAATATTAAGAAATTATTTAGTATATTCCAATTATATGTGTCTGAAAATCTTTCTAATTGTTTTATATATTGTTTTATTTAACAAACACAATGAAAATGTTTTACATTGTTGTTTTAAATTATATATATATATATCTGTGTGTGTTATATATATTATGTTTATATTGTGTGTGTGTGCGTGTTATATATATTATGTTTATATTGTGTGTGTGTGTGTGTGTGTGTGTGTGTGTGTGTGTGTGTGTGTGTGTGTGTGTGTGTGTGTGTGTGTTATATATATTATGTTTATATTGTGTGTGTGTGTGTGTTATATATATTATGTTTATATTGTGTGTGTGTGTGTGTGTGTGTGTGTGTGTGTGTGTGTGTGTGTGTGTGTGTGTGTGTGTGTGTGTGTGTGTGTGTGTGTGTGTGTGTGTGTGTGTGTGTGTGTGTGTGTGTGCGCGCGCGCACGAATAATATTCGTAAAGATATATTATTTGTCTTCATCATTAAAATAAAACGTCTTATGTAACTAACTAATTTCCTTTTAAGAATTTTAAATGAAATACAAGCGTCATTAAATCAGCAGATTCAGTGTTGCAAACTTATTTAGAACATCACTACGTTAATTTCAAAAATTGTTTTCTTATCACAATCCTAGTCTGAAATCTGCACTTAATGTTAGACACTAATTTGAGACTAAAATTATAATTGTTCTAAAATATATGCATAGACAAAATAATTTAAATTTAGTCAGTTCTAAAAAGATACGAATACAATGTTAAACTTTAAATTATATAATTTGAAACATAATTGCGTGAAATAAAACAAAATCACTTGTAAATCATACACGGAATTTATGTAATTTAAATTAAGCATATTTGTAATAAAAAATAAATTATATGTAATAAGTTGAATTAAAAAGCTCTATTTATAGCTTATGAGTGAACCGTCTGCCACAATTAATTTTAAAATGAAGTATAATAAATTCTAAAAATCAAACGAGTTAGCATTTAATAATTTTATTCATTTCTGATTTTTTTTTCTCATATTTCCGATCAACCACAGCATTTTTTGATGGAATATCTCATCATGAAGCCATAGCGACACTATTGAATAAAAATCTCTCCTTGTATTTCTTGAAACAGCTTGCTAAGCAAGACAAATGGGTCTCTTTGCAATGCAGGAAAATCTTTTTACTTTCCGCCTGACGTAGGCACTCTATAAAAACTCCCATGCATTTTTCCAAAGAGCAGTCTGAAATAGAAAGAAGCCTTTATATTCCTTATAAATTCATGTATTTCCCATAAAAAGTATTTTTTGTCTCATAAAGACAATAACTTCATATATATATATATATATATATATATATATATATATATATATATATATATATATATATATATATATATATATATATATATATATATATATATATATATATATATATATATATATATATATATATATACACATACAGGGTGCGCCATAAATTCGTGCAAACTTTAAAAATTATTTAAAAAAACACAAATGATATTAAAAAAGTTAAAAAAAAGTGTGGTTTACACCAATGGCATCCAAAAGAGGGCAGATTTTTTTAAGAACAAAAAAATTAGTTTAAAAGATGGCTGATAGGTGACACTGCGGTGCCTTCACGAAGCTGATTTATGCAAATCAGGTTGACAATAAAAACCTGAATGGACATGGACTCTACATTTGATGTCGCCCCCTGAGTAAAAAATTTTTTTTTTTTTTTTTTTTTTGCGAACGTTTGGTGAAGACCGAGTGAAAAGTCAAGCCTGTAAGATCAAATGGCCTCCACGATCACCAGATTTGACTCCTCTATATTTTTGGCTATGGGGTTATTTAAAATCCCTGGTGTACCGGTCCACCCATTCCATGGCGGAACTTAAGGAAGCCATTCAGCAGATCGTGTATGGGATTCCTCCAGATAAGCTGTACTCAGCTGTCACAGGTGATGAGACTCGCTTTACTTGCCTCATACAATCTGGTGGAGGTCATATTGAACAACTTCATATATATTTATAGAAAAATGTTTCTTCGAGTACATATAAATTGTTTTGAAAATAAATTAACACTGTACTTTTTGAAATTGACAGAAATTTGTAACGTCAAACTTAAAAAGTTAATCCTGTTTCCTTTATCAATTCTTGATGTTGTTATGTAACTGCTTAAGGAGCTAATATCTAATATGAAAAGCTAATATCTAATATGCTAATATCTAATATGCTTAATATCTAATATGAAAAGTTAATATAATTAATACAAGTATTTCTTACATTAATGTAGTTTACTTTTTGTACGTTAAATTATCTTTTAATTCTTTTTAATTAGTTTCAGGGATTATTTAACTGTTAAAATTTACTATAATAAAATGGTTACTGCATATATATTAGCTATAAAAAATAATGCAAACAAAAAGTATAAAGCAGCAAGAAAATAATAACAAATTTTAATTTACCACCAAACACTTTTATTTAATATTTTCTAATTTTATTGCGGCACTCTGTCACTGAATGATTTTCTTAAAAAATTTTATATGATGAATTATATTTAATGATGTAGAATTATCTATAGACAGAAGTACCGTGCATCTGTTCATAACTCCTTAGAAAACTTTTCTGAAATATAACTTTACTAATTAATTGTATTATAGTGAACATAATTATTGGAGAACTTCACTTACTGTTTGAATATTCTTCATCTTGAATAGATTTCTTTGTCCACCACGCTTTAAAATATAAAAAAAAGATTGTAAATAATTTAATTGATGTTAATTTTCAAACCAAAATCAATTATGTCATCAAAATTGCTTATATCACTAATCATCAGAGATATAAAATTTTAAAATTGTTTCCAAAAATAATTATTCCTCATTTCATAATCATTAAATCTATTTTAAATTCAGAACAAAATTTAAATTTTTAAAATCGCTTGAATATAAAGTAATGTTTGAAATAGAATTATGATGAGTATTTTGACTTTTAGTTCTTACTTATTAATTTTAAAATATATTCAATTTATAATTTTAATCTCTTAATGAAATTGATATAAATAATTAGACGTACACATACTATTTCTCTTCTCCGCTGTCTCCCTCCAGCCGCTAGATGGCGCTAAAGGCAGTGGATCATCACCAAAGTCAGCTAAAATAAGATTTTAATGTTAACGAAATTTTTTATCATTAAACAATATGCATTCAATGCAAAAGAGTGTTTTACTAAAAATTATTAAATTAAAATGTGCTTTACTGGTACAAAAAATTTAAAAATAATATGATTTTAACAAAATTTATACTACAAAGAGTAATTATTTTTAAATTATAATAATTAATGTTTGTATAATAATTTTCAAAAATAATTATTTCAACATAATATATCATGCACTGTAGAAAGTTATCAACTTAAAATCCCAATTTACTATACTTAAATTGATAAATAAATAAATTATGAAACATGCATCATTCTTAATACTTGTCAATCTTGCAAGCAGATTGGCGGTGTAATAAAAAATAGTATTGATGGTGTAAAATGATACATTTTCCATTACCTGCACATTTAAATATAAGTCATTTTTAATGTACTTTATTTTAAGGGAATTTCTTATGAAATAGCAATCAAGGATGGAAAGATTCTAGGTTACAGAAATAATTCCAAAAAATGATGATGAATCTCTAAAGATTTTAATGAAAGTTTGATATAAAATTAAATTTATTTGATTCAGAATAGAAAAAATCATGTTAAAAATGTTTGATAAAAATAAAATAATTTTTCACGTTGAACATTAATGTTAAATAAAAAAAATAATAATCTAACAGACATACTTAAAATAAAAAATTTAAAAAATCCTTGAACTTAAGTGTTTCTGTAGGAGAATATATCATGAAAAATATTTAACTTAAAATCTGCATAAAATAATTTAGTTTCAAATGCAGAAAAAATCATCTGAACTGATTATCCAGGTCTACATAATGATTGGTCTGCAGAATCCAAAACGAATATTTTTAGATCATATGGTGTTAATTAATGGTAGAAAAAAGCAGTGGAACAGGAATTCACTTTCTCAATAATCAAATATAGAAAAAATCCAAAATGGTATGGATTAATAAAGTAATATGAAATACTGAACTTATTAATTACGTATTAAATTAAAACAGGCGTAAAAGTTTCTGAATAAACATTCCTTAATTAGAGTTAATTAATGTACAAATTATATTTCAAAAGAACAGAGATTTAAAATACACTTAATGTGCAAAAAAGCTGATTTTTTATAAAAATGATGGTAAAACATTTAAAAAAAAGTCATGTTCTTAACTGTAAAGAAATACTAGATTTTAATATATATTCACATTCATAGAATATCTCCCATATATTAACTGGCATTGGTATCGAGCTCAGGATGTGTCATCCTAAAAGCCAACGCAGAAGACAACAGTGAGCCAAAATTAAATTTTTCGTAAAAAATAACCGAAATATCGTTTGAAAATTAGCGTTTAACTTTTCACCAATTGTGATCTATTCATCCAAATTGATTATATTCAGAGGGGAAATATTTGAAAATTCTCAAGCAATTTCACAATATTCCAACTAACACCAAAAAGACCTGCATTCAGAAAGTGAAAATGACTTTCATTTTACGTATTATATTTCGTTGAAAAGTTACCATGGGTGTAATGGTCTGTTAAAAATTTCCTCTCTCTCTAGATCAGTGTCAAAATTAATGTCGTTTTCTTACCATTTAAAGTACAAACTTAACACATCAATTTTAACTAAAAAAACAAATGATTATTCCAGCCTGAAATCATTTGATAATTCAAAGCCAAAAAGAGTTTGAAATAACTTTCAAAACAAAAGTTGATTATGCAAAATAACCATAAGCGTATTTAATTCAATGCATTGTATATTTAAACAATTAAACGACATGATATTTTATAAATGAAGTTAAAATTTCTCTTTGCAGTTTACATAAATTTGCTACGATAGTAAAATAAATTAAAATAATTTTTTTTTTTTGTCTTTTCATTTAAAATAAATGTTTCATTTCATTTGGCTTCATTTTAATCAAGACTTATCTATAAGGAAATTTATCAAGCAAATATTACTTTTAAGCATAGTAATAATTTAATATGCTCAAAAATAATAATTCGATTTTAGTTTTACAAAGTTCAGATGCTATGTGATAAAATTAAATGAATCTGAAAAAAAATTAAGTAAAATCTTATTATTTATTTAAAGCACTTTTAAAATATAGATTTATTGATAAATATTTTCGACTTAATCAAAAATTGCTGAAAAATTTAATAAAACTTTACTTATGCAATATTAAAAATTACTAAGCAATTTAATATACTTTAGAAACTTATTATATAATTAATAAAATGTCAATTAGTTATGAAGTTTAACAACTCAACTCTAACACCATGTAATTCATTGTAAAATTTATAGGATAATTTATTTAAAAAAACGAATTGATTAAGCTATTAGATATAAAGCAATTTAATAGTTATCATCCAATCCAGTGACAAAACCACTTAGCCAAATTTAATTTATTTTCTTCCTCAATCTTATTCAATTTACATAGTTGAAAACATTCTTGCGCTGCTTCTCAGCAGTGTGACAAATTGTCACCAAAACGCTGACAAAGGGAAAAAGGAAAGTGTGGGGAAAAATCTCTAAAGCAAAAAATATATCCCTGCCAATGGGGAAGAAAACAAGAAAAATGACAAATGAAGAAACTCTCAAATGAAATACCAATAACTCTTGATTCTCCGTGAGGAGGGAAAAGGAGTCACTAATAAATTTCATGTTGCTTTGAAGAAACTCTATTACGGTCAAAAAAAAGAAAGAAAATGGATCTGAATCTAGTTTATTTCTTGAAAGATACGGATAACGCTGAAAAGGAAGTTGTGTTAGTTTGTTAAGACAATAACGTCAACAGTAGTGATAATCGAATTTTATTTCTTCAATATTGACTTTTGATTTATTATTTTTTTTGTATTAAATTTAAGATTATTATTTTGTACTTGAATATGAAATAAATAGATAAAGCAAATTTAAATATTGATTCTTAATTTCGTTAGAAATTAAATTATTATTTAAATTTGTATTGATGTGTGTGTGTGTGTGTGTGTGTGTGTGTGTGTGTGTGTGTGTGAGTGTGTGTGTGTGTGTGTGTGTGTGTGTGTGTGTTAGTGGATGGTTGGGTTGAATACTAGCAAAGTCCACACACTTGGCGCAAATGATTTTGCTTGACGATAATAGTAGCTTGAGATAATCGTGATAACAGTACTTAAACACACTATATATGGTAAACTAAACTATTTCTGGAATTACATTCTCGTTTGTATTTTTTTTTTTTTTTTTTTTTTTTTTTTTTTTTTCCAGTTTGTCGCCAAGGGTGTGGGCTCTCCTAGGATTTTACCATGTGTGTGTGTTTTAAATAGAGATTTTATTTGCTGAGTAGTAAATAAATGAAATACACTATTATTATTATTAGAAAATAAAAATATGTATTTACACTTTTTATAATTCTTGGAGATGTAATAAATTTAAAATGATTGACTTTTATAAATTTCTGTTACTAAACTTTCATATGTATGCTCAAAATTAAAAGAAAATTTATATTTTATCACGTTTTCTATTAAAAAGAACAAACCAAAATAAATAAAAGTAAAAGTAATCGATATTGAAAACGTAATGATATACATTCGCATGAAAACAAAGAGTATATACTGTGGAATCGCAATCTTTACTGATTACCACCAATGCATGCGTGGTAAATATTATAACGTATGATTTTTAAAATTTCGTTTAATATCACATTCATCCAGTGCTTCATTCTTTATTTTTGAAATCAAATTTAAATATAGTTTACTAATTAATCATGAATAAAAGTTGTTTTGTTGTATATCAGGTCTTACATGTAACAAATGTGTTTAAATATAAAAAATTAAATTATCTGATTTATAATTTTTAAATACGCATTTTTCACAATAATTTTATTTATTTATTTAAAAAATTAATATTGGGTTATTAAACAAATATTCGACCGAATTCCATATTATTTTAATTTCCTTTTTTACTTGTATATTCATGCAATTACAATGTGCCGAAGTTTTGCATTTAGCTAAATTGTTAAGAATGAGATTTGAATGATTATACACAGTAATTCTAGTAGTCGTCCACGTTTTTATATTCATTGCTGAGTGGTTAGCGTCCTTGACTCCTGAGTTGTGGGTCCCGGGTTCGAATCCCGGTCCGGGCGTGGATGTTACTGTCACTCTGTGTTTCTCTGTCCTTTCTTCTGTGATTACATATGAATGTGACCCACCCTATAAACGGATTGGTGGTGGTATGGCGTGGGTAATGCTACTCGCCTCCGTGACTTGGTTCACAAGTGCCCACTGGGTAAACGATAAATGAATAGGAATTTCCGGCCACGTTGTGGCGAAAGGTTAGCACCTAGTGCCCTCCGTTTTTTTAAAAAAAAAATTCATTGTTAAAAGATCATAGGTGTAAAATTTTTATTAAATTAATTCTCATTATGTGAGTGTGTTTGTGAAAAAATAAATTGCGTAAGATAAACATGATTTAAATATTTTTTTATATGCAACACAATTTAAAAATCAAAAATCATTCCTCGTCGTTTCTTTTCAAGCCCTTTAACAACATGATAATACATTAGGTATTAATAGGAAGAAAGTTTTAGTTGATAATTTGTTGTGCGAAAAATTAATATTTAATAAATATTATACAAATATAAAATAAGCTTGCTTATTTTATTTAGAAATACATGATGAAACAAGGAAGCAATATTTAAACATTAGTTTCAGAACAAGTTTTTATTCCAATATTAATGCCTATGCACAGTAATAAAACATTTTTAACGGCACTAAATATTAAAACTTTTTATAAGACAAAAATTTCAGCATTTTAATTATTTCTTTTTTATATTAATGAATATATTTTTAATCATCTTTACTATTTACGAGTCATTAAACTTGGTAATAGTTTAAATATCAGAATTTTTTTTTTTTTTACGTTAAAGCTGTTTCTGTTAGTTATCGTTTGTAAATATATTGTGAATTAAATTCATATAAATTTTAAAAAAAGCATTTTTTATTCTATATATTTAAATTGATCAAGGTTATAAATATGGTATGGTATGTTATGCATATCTTTTTTCTATCTAGAAATAAATGACGGAACAAGTCAGGGACATCATATTTCTCAGTAATGTGTATTTTTTATAGCACCAAATCAACAATTTATATATTAAAAATATGTAAATGATTTTTCATTCAGAAATATTGCAAATAAGCTCACATATGTAGTTTGAATTGCATGCTAGAAAATAACAACTAATCGAAATATCTATCAATTTGGAAAACAGTATATATTCCGGTAAAAAAAACCATGCAACAACAATGCATAAAAACACAAACAGCAATAGTAATAATTCACTATTATAAGAAATCATATTAACTTTTCATTTATTTTCGAATTAATTTATTATTGTGCATTGTACTACTTTCAAATTACAACATATGTAAAATAGCACAAATTGAGTAAATTAATTTTTCTCTTAAGTGAAATTCATTAAGTTTTGAAATTGTATTACTGTCGAGATATGATAAAAGGTATGTTGCTTAAGTCTATGAGAGATACAGTATAAAAGCAATTATATTTACATAATTCCTGCTGCTGCCATCCATAAACGATGCAAAAATATTGAATACTTATGTAAATAATAAGAACTTGTGTAGAATACATCTTGTAAACCTGCAAAAAAATTTTAAGTGAACGTTTAATTTCATGTTAAGTTAGCTGAATTCTCAGCAAACATTTAAACCTATTTTTTATTCATAATTTAATAATTCAAAAATTAAATAATAAGAATTTGTACTAAATGACAAAATTCAGCTTTTTAAGATTACAATTAAGTAAAAAAAAAATATCATTTTTTCAATAAAAAAATTAAATTTAAAATGAAAATGTACAGTAAAAAATAAATCTCTCATGAGAGATTTAGGAGAAATTATAGCGAATTCACTTACAAAAACGTTTTATGATAATAATACATAGATTAATGCTTAATTACATATAATCATAATTCAATATAGGAATACTTAAATTAAAAATAAATAGCATTGTTTTTTTATAATATTTTTTCATATATATTATAAAAAAACAATGCTATTTTTTTGACTATTATTTAACAATTTATTAACTATTCAATAACGTCGTATATTGTCCATGATACTGAATTGTAGAAATTTGCTTAGAAATGAAAATTTCAAGCATTAATAACTTTTTATAAACCAGGAAGTTTTATTAGCCCATGGACACTGAGTTCATAAGAAAAAAAATGGAATAACTCATGAAACATTACCTTTTCATATTGACTACAGCTTACGGAGAAGTACATCAAGCAGATTAAATATTTTTACATTCATGGGAATTGTGGGTCTAGCTTTGATTAAATTCCTTATATAAATACCTCTTCATGGGTTTAATTAATTCTTACAATTATTAAATTAATTATTAATTATTCTTACAATTATTAATTATGTTAATTAATTCTTACAAGGGTTTAATTTTTTTCTATAATAATTAAGTTACTTTTGAATGATTAATTCGTTAATTTGAATTATAGGAAACGATTTTAATCCTTACTTATTATATTCATTATATACATATCTACAATAACTGCAGCATTTTTGCTCACGATTTAATACGAAAGCCTCTAGTTAATTGAGAAACAAATTTTAAATTTTTGTTCACTAAATCAGAATTACATTATCAAGAGCACTCTTATCATTAAAATTTAATAATTAAGATTTTTTAATTATAATTAATAATTAAGAAATTTAATAACTAAGATTTTTAATAATTAACATTTTTAATAATTATTATTTTTAATAATTAATAAATTTTAATTATTAAATTAAAATAGGATCTTTTACAATTCAAAAAGAAAAATTAAATCAAAATTGAATGAACAAAAACTTACTGTTGAAACAATGTCATTTGAAACAAAAATTTTGATATACGTAGATGTGATTTTAGAATTTTTTATATCATATTCTACGACAAAAACAGATGATTAATATATTTGTAAAATTTTAACCTTTTAAGACATTTTTTTTTAATTTACAGTAACTTGAAATTTGTTTTCTGATCTGTGGTACACAAATGAATTATTCCAGGTATTTAAGATATGGAATAATTCATACACATAAAATAACAAAGATATCAAATAGTTTTTCAGTTAAAAAGAACCCAACTATATTAATTAGTTATTGTTTACGTTTAATAATATATGCTAAAATAAGAATATTAAATTTTGCAAAACAATTAAAGCAATTAGAATTATTATTCAAAATTACAATTGATTTTTAAGTTTTATATGCGTGAAGAGGTATTTATATAAGGTAATTATTTGTTAAATTTTAATAAAAACGATTTGGTTCTATCATTTCTTAAATATTGTGTTGGTAATATAAAAAATTTAAAAGTTAGTAATAAATATGTCAAGTACAAATAAATTCCATTAAAGTCAGTTTTTAGAAACTGAAACTGCACATTATATTTTGTTTCAGAAATAAACACATTGTTTTCATAACATTATGCCCAATAATGAAAACAAAACCATTGCGATTTTACTTCATTAAGCTACATCAATCTTCAAGAAAATTTCGAAAATAAATATTAGTAATTTTTTAAATCTCTAATAATCTAAGCATAAACTTATGCAAATAAATGAAGTAGGAATCTTGTGTATCTGAAGTACTCGGAAAAGAATATTTTGATATATTTTTAACGAAAAAGTATTCGTTACTTATATTTTTTTACAATAAACGGATCTGATTCAGAGTAAATAATTGATTTACAATAATACCTAAAAGCAACAGGAATAAAGAATTATTATGTAGTATTATACTGGAAAATGTTTACTATTTCAGGAATATGTTTTATAATTAACTGTAAAAATTTTTTTGCTTATTACTTCAAGAAAGTAATTAAAAACTAACTGGAAAATTTTTTATTTATTAGCTCAAGAATATAATTTAAAATTTCGAATTCTTTGCGTTAAGCTTAATAATTAGTAGAACAGACTAAAATCTAGTAATTGAAATAATTGACAGTAAAATAAAAACTATATGCAATCATTATTAGCAATAACTTCGTTTAAAATCAAAGTACCGTCTGTGTACATAACTTTTTCTTTTACGTTTAAGTTTAATGTCACATTCATTTGTATCCGAATATGTAACCACTTAAAAATACAAACAACATATTTAAATTTCTTTTTTTCTTAATTCTTTTCCTCCTTTTTGAACAAATTGAAAACTTTCTTCTATAAAAATCCCTTTCTTTGTTATTATTATATAATACATCAAAGAAATCAAATTTTACATAAGATGTCAAAATCAATTATGATCATCAAAAATACTTCCTTATATTATCTTGCATTTTCAAACGAGTTTCAATTAAATTATTAATTATAGGGTGCATCAAAATACCATGTTAACAGTAACTCTAAATTAGTTAAGAAACCGATTGTAAGCAGTTTAGAGAAATCATCTGATTTGATGAGTATATTCTATATTCATAACTTATTTCAGATTCTCTTTGCTTCCACTAAATGTAAGTTGCTCTTAATGATTTATTTGAGAAATATGATTATCAAAACATAAACGGATATACTATACCTGAATTGTCACCTTCTTGAAATGGAAAGGGTCTGTTCAATCCTAGATTGCCTTATATATTCCATCTTAGATAGGCAGTCAGAAAAATATCGTTAAATATGCATTAAACGGGGTCTACAGTTCTTGACTAAGGATCAGTGGTGGAAATTGGGTTTGGTAAGATTTGTAATCCTGAGAGGCTAAGGTGCTGCAGTCCAAGGCTTTATTCCTTCACTTGATTTAGCCAGATTATGAAACACAAATCCACTTTCGTTTTCGATGCTGTGAATCCCTTCTAAGACACAATTTGTATGGATGAGATGTTAAGCTTCTACGAATGTTTAAGAATGGAGTAGGAGCGAAGTAACTAATCCGAGTAAATAAAGATCAGAAATAAAAAAATAACTGCTATTTATCACTGCAGTCACATTACCTGGAATAAACTGTTACTTAAAATAGTTTGTTTTTAAATAACTCTTTCTATTATAATAACAGAAGCCGAAGGAAGTCAATATAGATGAAAATGTTAATTAAAAAATACAGTATAAACAATGCAATAAATTATAAAACTAAATTTTTATTTGGAGTGTTTAGAGTGTTTCTACATTTTTCAACTTTGTAATCATTTTTCAATTATGAATCAAATAAAAGAATATGTACCTAAGTTTTCCATATCTGCTAATGATTAATGAGTACAATTATATTCTTTTAAAATATCACCATTAAATTTATTTGGAATTGGTTTTTAAAATCATGTTCACTAAATTGGTAGCTAAAAGTTCCACAGTTTTGTTAGCATTTTTTTTTTTAAATATGTTCACCAAACTAGTCGATGAAAGATTAGAATTATGGATTTCAGTTAAATTTTCATTGTTTGAATTGTAGTTCCAATTGCATATATATAATCGTTATTAATATCATCTTTTCATATAGTTTTCCTTCGAAAGAAAGTGACTGTAGGGTAAGAAATGAACCAAATTACCAGAAATATATTGCTGAATTTTATTAACGTGGCTGTTTTATTAACTTGAACTATTAACATAGTTTCGATATAGTTGTGTTCTATTAACACAACTATATCGAAACTAATATACGTCTAACTTTTTAAATCATTTTTTTTAATTATTAAGAGTCAGATAATCTCTGTTTCTTGTTTAGACCTTTCTTTTAGAATTGTCTGATATTCAGTGGTAATAAAACAAATGATTTCTGTTAGTAATTTATTTGTAAGAAAATTTGAGGAATGCTTATCATGCAAAATAAAATTAACCTAAAAATTAAAACAAATGCCAAAAAATAACAAACATAATTGAAGACATATGTATAATATGTAAATATATATATATATATATAATATATATATATATATATACTCGCGTGTTCATAAATTAAGAATAATGAAAGCTCAGACAAATAAAGAGATAGAAGTAAACAAATGTGACTTATTTGTAAAGTTTGTGCATTAAACAAAAGGTTTCAGCTAAAACGATGCTATATCTTTAACAACATTGATAAAAATTGCGATTTTTACTCCCTGGAGCATATTTAAAAAAAGAAACTAGTTACAAATATCAATATAACATGGCTGGTATGATGGTTAATACATAGTATATACCCCCAGACGATGCAATACAGGCTATACAACAATTAGGCAATCTGAATATAAATTTATCGATCTGATCTTGGGGAATATTACACCACTCATCAAGCAATGCCCTCCAAAGTTCCGGTCGACATGTGGGAGGGGTTGACAGGCTTCAATTCGTCAGCCAAGCATGTCCCACACATACTCCATTGGATTCCTATAGTATGCTGTCCAGTCCATACGAGTGATATCCTCCGATGGAAGGCATTCGTCTGCAATGTTTGCACGGTGAGGAGTTGTCATTCATAAACAGGTATCATAAATTGTGGTAAGTGAAACACATCTGACAGGCCTACCGAAATAAATGCATATGTTGCTCCAGAATGAAATCCCGATAGATGTAGCCTGTCATGGTTACATTCTGGACATGCAGGTGTGGTGTGTCCTAGAACCCAGAATAATTCTTTCCCAAATAGCAATCTTGTGCCTCCGTAACAGTGCCGTTCAATAGTGTTCTCTTGATGGTAACAGGTCACTGGCCTCTCCACATGAAAGTCTGGTAATTGAAAACCAAACTTGGTCAAATTGAAAACCAAACCTGGACTCGCCGGAAAACATAACACAAGACCACTGTAGTGGTGCCCACAATGCATGCTCTTTACTCCAGGATAACCGCAGGAATCAGTAAATTGTGGTAAGTGAAACACATCTGACAGGCCTACGAGCATATAGATCAATGTACCCTAAGCGTCTGTACATGGTCTGCCTGGAAACTGTCGTACCGGTAGCTGAAGAGAGCTGACGAGACAGGTCTAATGGTGTGCTCTATCTATTTCTTTTGGCAGTAACTGCCAAATACCGGTCCTCATTCGGCATTGTGACTCGGAGGTGACATATCCTGTAATGTCTACTCACATTACTATCATCTTGGAACCGTTGTCAAAGCCTAGACATAACACTCTGAACAATTCCAAATTATTCGGATACTTGCAGTTGGGTACGTATACATTCCAGATGGCTGATAATTTTACTACGTAAAACATAATCCAAATGCCTCCTTTAAGCCATAACTATGTGGTTATTGCACTGAAAGACTTTAAAGCGCTTGCGAACAATTTTACTTCTTTGCAACCCGTCCTTATATACCCCTCTCTTACACTCTCGTCATCGGGACGTATTATCGGTGCCATCTGGTGGTTTCTTGTATTTTGCATATCATTCTTCAAGAAGTGTGTGATAATTCTGCATGTGAATTTTTTATTTTAGAGTTATTTTACTTATTTTAAAGTAACTTTTTAGTTTGCGTGTATGTAGCTATAAATGCATTAGATTGGGGAATAAGTTCGTAGCGTTTTTATCGAAGGCTTTTATTTAAACAATAACCATATCAATAAGCTAATCAATTATATACTCGTTGTTGCTGTTTACAAACTCTTCCCACCTCTTGACCCATTTTTTGATGCCGTTTCGCCAAAAATCGCCTGGTCTGTTTTCAAAAAAATTGTTGAGCCAGTTTTTTCAGACCTCTTGGTGCACTGGGAAATGCTTGAAAAGAAAGTCACAATCAACAAGGAGCTGTATATAGCCCAGCTACACAGCATGAATGAGGCTATTCGACTGAAAAGTCTTGATCGACATGGTCAATCCCTACTCCTTCATGACAACACCAGGCCCCCATGTTGCACAAGCCGTCAAAGCCGCACTCCAAGAACTCTAATGGGTCCTTCAGCATCCGTCGCATTCTCCGGACTTTGCATTGACCGCTTACCCCCTTTTCTGCTTCTTTTCAAACCATATGAAGGGCGTTACCTTAGATAACAAAGAGGTCCTTAAAAACTGACTCAACAACTACTTTGACACCAGATCAGGTGATTTTTGGCGGAATGACATCAACAAATGTGTCGAGAGGTGGGAAGAGGTTGTAAACAGCAACGATGAATATATAATTCATTAACTTATTGATATAATTATTGTTTTTTGTTTAAATAAAAGTCTTTGATAAAAATGCTATGAAATTATTTTCCAACCTAATAGATTGATTATTTTATATAGTTTAGCTCTATTACGGATTCGTAATTCATCATTAATACATCATTTAAAAAATTTCTGTTTTGGGGAATAGTAAACTTATTTATGGCATATTTGATGTAATTTCATAGTGTGAAGTAAATTGACATAAGAAATAAAAATATTAGCCACAGCAAGGGTATCCTTATCATCCTATCTTTTGAGATTAAATCGCTTGATTCAAGTGACTAATCTCGTCATTATTGAATCAAAACTCCTCATGATAATTTCCCGAACATTAATTTGACTTATTAACATTTGTATAGTCAAACAGTGCAAACATTGCATAGTCAAACAGTGCAAATTTTATTAACCCATATACTCAAGTTATCAATGAAGAGCTCCATAAGGTATCCTAAGGCTCCGATGGTCGCATAAAAGCAATCATTAAATGAAAGTTGCAATATTCAATTACTTAAAACAAGTTCCAGACATTCATAAACTTGATATTCTCAAATCATTATTCATCGATTACTCTATTCCATATCACTTAATCAAAATCCCTCGTAATTACTTTGAAGAACGTTTTAGAATTTATAAGAAAATGAATCTACAACTTAGAGTCACTAAATATAAGAAGATCTTCAAACATACTTAAAACACGAAAAATGTTTAATTTCTGCTCTAGATAAATTCATCTTCCATAAAATAACGTACAGAGGTTGCAATAAAACTCCTCTAACTTTCTTCAAGTCATCATGACACTGGTTATAGATATTGGAAATTACCACTTGCAAAATATGCATAATATTTGATTTAATGACATGACACCTTTCAATGCTAGCACTTTGACTGACATCTTAAACTTCGAAAGAGAAAAAATTAATTGACAAGTTTAAAGAATAAGTCTGCCAAATTCATTGCTGCTATGAAATGCTTAACAAAATACTAAAAGAATGTCAAGAAAATACCTATGAAATCCTAACGGTCTATCCCTTCAAAC
The DNA here is from genome assembly GCA_030067965.1 of Latrodectus elegans. Lineage (NCBI taxonomy): Eukaryota > Metazoa > Arthropoda > Arachnida > Araneae > Theridiidae > Latrodectus > Latrodectus elegans. Next base: position 45,120,171 of record CM057818.1, on the reverse strand, counting down.
CATAGCACCAAAATTTCAGACATGCTTTTTTGAAAGTATACTCTGGAGATTGTGACAGTTACAGTTACAACGCAGATCTCACAGTTGGAGTTACAATAAAAGAATTTCAAAATTTTCAAAAGGCATCACCTACTGCTTTTTGACCAGCACATTGAGAAATTACAAATGCTGCTGAAAACTGTGTTCTAAAAATTGGGGTGTAAAACATTTATAAAAAAAAAATCATTCGTAAGGACTAAAAACAATGTAGTGAAAAGCAGCTTTGAAGATTATTAATAATTCAAATGGTCAGAAAGAAGAAGAACCAATCACAGTACATCACTTTCAAAGCATTACTTGAGGAAAAAAATCTTTATAAAATGCAGTGTAGAAGAAGTGTTTATTCAGTCAGTCAGAAAATGCTATATTGAATTTACCAACAATATAATACTTCCGATGGAGCAACGAAGTAAAGTTGATAAAGCTATCTATACCTGGAAAAGGAAGTTATTTTATCTGTGTGCATTATATATATATATATATATATATATATATATATATATATATATATATATATATATATATATATATATATATATATATTTAATCACAGCATCACAAATAATGATAAATTAAGGTAAAACCGATTTATTTTTAAATGTCTACAAATGAATTTATTTTGGACACATATGATAGGCATGTTTGATTCTTCTTATTGAATTGACTATTAAAATAAATAAATGGCCAACAAAATGCTAAAAAATTTAATAATTACATCAAAATCACATGAACGAAGAGAGGTTTAAGTTACAGATGTCTTGATATTTAAGGTATGGATATTTTTAAAAATGTAAAGTACATATAATCCATTATATTTACACTTTCTTTCTGAGCTATATTTTCCCTATTGTATAGTATTAATCATCATCAAACTCTTTCTATAAAAGTATCTTTTTATGAAAAAACAACGCTAAAAGTGGCGATGAATTAGTATTAACAAAAAAATTTTGAAATATATATATTTTGAAGCCATCTTAATTATCGTTCTGGTCGTATAAATATTTTCAAAAGTTATTCGGTTTTGGCGTGATCGGATTTTTCTTTGAGGTGAAAAAATATCTGTTGCTTCCTTTTTCTGACAGATATATTCTTGAAAGATTCAGCTAAGTTTTTCCTTGCAGTTAATCAGCCATACATATTGCTTTAAGTGCAGTATCTGTTCTATTCGATCTTTTTACATCAAAATTATAAAATAGATATTTAACAGTTTATACTTTTAAATTAGAGTAAAGATGCATATCAAAAACATTTTAGGCTACCAATGAACAAATAATTCTAATTCTAACATGAATTTTTTTTTCCAATGATATCGTGCAATTCAATTTAAATAATATTTTGTTATAATATGTGTATGTTAAATTGATCGCAAATATTTATTTTAGAAAATTAGTATATTTGGATGTATAATACCCAATCCACAACTAGTCTTTTTTATTTCTTTATCATACTTTGCAGTTAAAAGCCCATTAAAAACGATACAAATTACCTTTGAGTTGAGGAAGATCATTTTGATATGATTTTTTTAATAACAAACTGAATGTTTTTTTAATTATTCGATGTTTTATTGAAAATTATAATTATATAAAATAGAATAAGGAATCCCATTATATATACAGTTCTTCCATACTTTATTGTGAACTATACAGAGTGTTCAGGAATGCATGAAATACAACGCTTTGTATTATTTATAATGTAAAACTTACAATACTGATTAAAATATGAAATAAAATATCAACAAACAGTTCACTAGAGCATGTGTAGGAAGACCAATGTGGTAACGGATCTGATCATGAACTAAAACGCTATAGAAGCAAAGATGACGACTATTGAACAGAAAGTTTTTTGTGTTCTGTAGTTCTTCTTCTTAATGGGCTTGCACGGTACTGGGCACCTCTGCTAGATAGCATCTCAAGCCCATGAACTCTTAGTTCCAATAAATTTGCCCGCCCATTTTATTTATAAAGTCAGGCAAACCCTTTATTGATCTAAGATGTAACTCTTTAGTATTGATGATTCCTAAAGTATTAAAACAAATGGAGGCTAGAGCATCACACTCAAGATTGATGTGATGCGCCGACTCATCATCCTTAAGACATTTCCTACAATTAGGGTCTTGAACGATTCCCATCGTATGTTTTCTGAAATGATAGTGTCCAGTGATGAAGCCTACGATGGTACGTAACTTCGCCCTAGAACAACTAAGAATTTGAGAGGCAACATTCGCCGATGATCTAGCAATCATACTTTTAGCGTGCTTTTGACCAGAAGTGTTAAGCCAAGATTTATTCATCTTCTGCTTTTTCCACTTGAATAGGGTACGCTTTATGATAATCATATTGATGTCACAAATAGGTTCGCTCTGTAGTTTGCAAAGCCCGATTCTGTAGTTATTGTGCAATGTGTGTTCGAATTAAGACAGATGCGATTGCCTAAATAATTATAACATCCTTAGATGGTTTCATCAGTTGGAAAATACTATCTGCCTATGCAGAGGAAAGAAAATAACCAAGAGTTTCTGAAGAGAATGTTGAGACTTTCACACGTTGACCACCAAAATTAATTCGGTCGGCTTATTATGAATTAGAAAACTCGATGACGAGATTTGGATAATTTTACGGAAACGCTTACAACTAAGTCCATATGATTTTCTCTAAACTTTACTTACCTAGGTTTGCATGCCAACTTCGCTCATGAAATGACATTGTACGAAGATTTCTTTTATCTTATTGTTTTCGGCGATGAATTGTTATTTCTTAAATGTGTACATATAAATAAGCCTGATGTGCGTGTCTGAAGCTCAGAAAATCCTCCTGAGATCATACACTTGCAACGAGACTCCCCTAAATTGAATATTTTTTGTATTATATCTCGGTGGAAAATTCACAGATTTTTCCTTTGAATAACCAACTGTAAATACGATCTTGAGGCTTTATAACTATGGCTATTTCCCTAATTCATAAAATAAGAACCCAATAACTTCATTTAATGGCAAGATTTGCTGGTGAATTTTGTCTGCGTAACAACTTATACCAGTGAGTTGGTAAAACGTCTCACTTACGTAACGACGTACGCGATTGGTTAAGCACCATTGTACCCGATCACTAGATTGGCAGCAAAAAGTCCAATGATAGCTTACTCCGCATGGCCTCCGTGTTCACCTAATCTTATGCCACGTGATTTATGCTAGTGGGAGTTCATAACAGATCATGTGTGTGTGTGCCTTTACTACCAGTTGATCTACTCGACCTCAAAAAAAGGGTTGAGGCAACAAATGCATCACAAATACAAAACAACGTTTAAAAGACCTAGACAATATATTTGATATGTGTCTGTGACAAAAGGCACTCACATTGAATACTTGTAAGTTTCTACGTTTAACTGTTTGAGTTACTCTTTCATTTCATGCATTAATTATGATTTTAATACTTGCTCAATAAAAGCAACAAGTCTTTAAACCCTCGATATTCATTTAGAAACGTCCTGTATCTTAATACAAAAAATATATAAAAACCAAGATGATAAGATTAACATTTCGATTTACCTCAAAGTTTTCAACAAATTAAACTGCACTGTTGTTGCTGCTGTTGTTGCACCAGCATACTTACCTGTACCTAGCCCTGAGATGGACTTTACCAGTTAGATAGAAGCAGCCAGATGGAGTCTTCGTGATTTTGAAACAGGGAGCAAGCAGAAGATTCCCAAGACTTGACCTGCCATTCTCAGATGCGTCAACTCACCTGGAGGACATTGCCGTCAGATTTAGTGTGCCCCGACCGCCTTTAGAGAAAACAGCGGAACCTTGGCCAGTCTGAGACTCAATCTCACTTCCTTCTGAAAGTGAGAATGACTCCTTCATTAACCAAACCCCGTGACCACAATTTTGGGATAGGATATAAAACCATAATGAAAACAATGGTACACACAAAATTCATAGGATTATGAAGCTACAAGAATATGTAGGATCACAAGGTTGCAAAAAATACATGGAATTACACACTTACAGGAATACACAGAATTACAAATGTAGGAAAATACGAAGGATTACAATCAATGACTTTAAAATGAAAAACACACTAAAAAATTAATTTGAAGGGGAGCTCAAAATCTAGAACAGTCTGTTGAAAAGAGTCCATTAAAGCAGGTTGAAGCTGATATTTCTTTAGTAAAATCCAAGTACTTAAGTCCAAGTATTTAGGCTTGGGATATTAGCAGAAGAGGGTCAATGATGATTCTTCTTGAACCACGTGAATAAGCACTCTTAACTAATAAGTCCATTAGTTAGTTTAGTTTTCGTCTAGAGGTATTGTTAGAGAGTACAGCTCATTTCCAGTTAATGACCCACTGCTTTGCAGAGGTTGATAAGTACCATGTGGAAGTGAGTGGGCAGACCGTGAGATAGTTTATTGGATCTCCTTCGTTACCACAGGTACAATTCGGGGTGTCCGTTAGACCCACCCTGTAGAAGTAAGTAGGGAATGGTAAATTGCACTGTGGTAGCCCTTTGGTTAGGGCATCGGCTTTCCGTCTAGAAGAATGGGATTCGATTTCCATTGCCGCCAAAGACCCACCGAGTACATGCGATATACTTGCTCGTTAAATCTATGGAATCAGATGTCTTGTGATTGGCCATTGAGCAGTTACCATGGATCAATGGTCTGGCGAAAATTTCCTTCCCCTCCAGATCAATGTCCAAATTGAAGGAGTGTATTCTCTAGTGGTGCCATCTATAGGATGCTTTTAGCGTAAAATCGTATTTTCTCTTTCGTAGTGCTCTGTGGTCAACGAAAGACACACCCTACTGACTTAAATTCGCATAGCCGTTGGAATAGCGAGCTTGACTTGTCCAAGTGTCATCAGTTACTACAACAACAATTTACCCTAAAACTTATTTCACTTTATAAATAAAATATTAATGTAAAATATAAATTTTTAATATATACACACACACATCTATTTACAAATGAAATAAAATTCTTGTATAAAAAATCGGAAAACATTGTTGTGCTTTTTAATTATTATCTAACACAGAAATATTTTGAAACTTTAAATTCATATAATCATCAGATTTTGACTTCAGATACTTAAATCATGTGCTAATTTTAAGAGGCAGATTAATTTTATTTATTATATGTTTCGCTTAATTCAGTGTTTGCTCTTTTTGTCACTTAAAGCCTCTTGAACCAATTCCAATTTTTATTACCAAAGAAGTTTTTATTATAATAATAATGACCATAAATATAATGAACGTAATCAAATTTAGTATCAAAAGAGTAACCATGCTTTTTTTCCTATGACGACACATAAGAAACTGAAAGAAATTAATACTATAAAATGCAGGTACAATATCATTTGGGAGTATTATAGTTCTCTAATAAAACTACATTTATCGTTAGTTAAAATGCTTGTCAACTTATTTGGTGAATCGAAGAATAAACATTTTAACTAATAAGATAGAGAGAGATCTAGTTTTTCATAAATTTTCTCGGTATGTACCTTACTTTATCTCAATATTATCCTTACACCTACCGAGTATTAAATATTAAGAAATGAATTTGGTTCACTTTAAAAATGAAATTTTTCTATGCACCTTGTTAAAAAAAGGCATAATGGCAAACATTTTTATACCTTTGTACAAAGTAATTTACACATTTTATTAAACATAAATTTTTGAAAACATAAAAATAATGGCTTCACATGTTTCTTTAGGTATAGAATCTTCTATATTTTTTTTTTCACTTTCATTTTATTATTATTCTTGCACATACGTATATATTCTTAATATCCATGAAAAATGTCATTCAAGTTATTTATACAAATACTGGGAGAATAAATAAATGGTATCTTAATAATTCATTGTAACAGTATGTATGAATGTATATATATATATATATATATATATATATATATATATATATATATATATATATATATATATATATATATATATATATATATTCCTTTACTAAAAAACTACTAATATCATTATCAAGTTTTTTAGTAAAAAATTTAAGAGTGAAATTACAAGATTTTAGCACCAAATTATTTAATGATTTCGAAAACGTCACGTTAAACTAATAATGTTGATTCAATCCAAATGGTTATTTAAAATATTTTCAGATGCAAAATTTTGTCAACATTTAATCTCGTGGTAAAAATGATTTAATGGGAACACCAATTAATTTAATCTTTTAATTTTTGAGTGGCAATATTTTAAAATCTTAAATATAAATAAATTTCGGAATAATGATATGTTTTATAGGATTTATAGATAAAATATATGATGATGTTCAGTTAATTCAAATATGTGGTTTTCAAAAGTAGCGCAGTGGCTAACTGAATTTCATATTGTTTTACAAGAGATTCTGCCAAGTAAGTTATAAACTGATGTTATTTATTTAAATATTTCAAACTGAAAATGATAATTTTACAAAACATTAAAATAATTTTACAAAAAAAATCAAGCTATCAAATCAATAGCTTTCTTTAATATCTAGTTTAATTTTTGGATAAACTGGATGTTAAAGCAAGGTATTCATTTGCTTTAATATCTAGTTTATCAAAAAACAATGGTATATAAGAAAAATATCTAATGCAAGGGAATCGAAATTTTGGATAAAATTATTCATTACATTGTTATTTATTACTTTTTTCTGGCAATAAATATTTATAAAATTAATACAGAAAAAAGGGCACAGGCGCCGTATAATCCAGAATGCAATGCCAAACTTTGAATTTATTTTGGTGACAAAGAAATGCTGCAAAGATAAATTATTGTGAATACTAGAGTTGCTAAAACAGAATTGTTTGCAACACAAGTGCCGTATGATCCTGGATGCCAAATTATGAGTTTGGCGCACGTCAAAATATTCATCTTGGCAACATTTCTTCATCTTTAAAAAAATTCGCTATTTTGGGCCCTGGATTATACGGTACTTGTTTCTTTTTTACAAAATTCTCTTAGATCTCCATCTGTATGACGTAGTAAAAACTATATTGCCAGATTAACAGGAAAATCTGCCATAAAACCACCAAACTCAGAATTTGGCATGCTGCATTATACGACAGCTGGGTCATAAAAAGTATAAGTTATGGATATTAAAATAAAGTATATAGTTGGTGTAAATATTCTAATCATAATTTATATATACCATCTCATATATACCATGGTATATTGTGCTCTGTGTTCAAATCCAAATCATCAATTTTGTTCTGTGATATACTTTTACTTAACCCAAAAAATGTTGTCACTTACATATTATAGGGATAACACTTATATTCAAAATTTAAGTTTTAAGTTAAATACAATAAAAAACAAATAGACAAAAATTACATTAAATTAAAATCGCAAATTATAGAATTCGATGTTGAACAATGCATTCCTTCAAATATAGAAAAAAAATTTTGGTTGAAAAATTCGGAAACTTTCTCACATAAATAAAAATAGTTTTTAAAATCAGGATTCGAAATCAAGCAACACAGAAATCTGCAAATATAATAAGTAATAAATAATAAAATATCCTTTAGAGAAATTTAGTGGAACATATAATCACCACATGGTTATTAGTTTTATATGGATGGCAACATTAATTCAGAAAGATTATTAATTCATCCAATCCACAGCAACTGAATCCATTTAAAATATGAAATGAAGAAATGAGAAATATCCGTCAAATGTAAAAAAAATCAATTGAAAATTTCGTTTGTAAAATGCATCAACAAAAATAAATAAAAAATATGAAAATAAAAAAAAACATATTTTAGAAATATTGTCAATATAAAAAAAATATCCTCATTGAAAATCAATTAATGAAGTTGATATCATATTTTGCCATTTTAATTTAATAAGAAACACATTTTTGCTATGATATTGTAACGAAATAATAGTTCTTTTGTTGTCAACAGATGGCGCTATAAGTGCATGTTAGATTTTATGTTTATTTTGTGATTGTTGAAAAAAGAATGTTTTTGTTTTTAGAATTTGTTGGATTGTAATACGTGCGTACAGTTTTTTTTTTTTAAGGTATTAATATCCTATGATGTTTTATTCCATTGAATTTAGATTTTTAGAAGCTTTCAGCCTATTCTTTTTATGTAAATATTATATAAACATTTATTAAAATATATAGAAAGTTATTCGAGCTTTTGCACCTTTAGTTATTGAAGTTGTTCTCAATGCTTAGTTTCGATTTTTAGTTCTTAGTAGAAAATAGTAAAATCTTTCATTGGTGCATCGGCCGGGAAGTAACCCAATTTTGATAGCTAGATTAGAATAAAAATTTGTTTAGTAATTGTTTGGATAGCATTTATATGCGAAGACTGCAAAAGGTAAAATTTTTTAATACTTTTGTTTATGATGGATTCCAAAGCTTTAAACAAAAAAAGAGCTACACTTCGCAGTTCCATCACAAATATTATTAAGAACATTGACAAATTTATTGAAGATAAAAATTGTGACGAATTAGACGATTGTTTGGAACTGTTAAATTCTAAAGAAATCGAAATTAGGAATTTAGATGAGAAAATTCAAAATTTGATTAAAGATGATGATACTAAATTAGAATCAGATATTAAAACTTCCATAGAATACAGTGATAAAATAATAATAACGAAATCAAAAATAAAACGTTATTTCAAAAGCGTTGAAGTTCAAAATGTGAACTTAAATACTTTTAACGACTCACGTTTAGAAATCGGAAGTAAAAAAGAAAAGGAATTTGAAAATAATGTTAAATTACCTAAAATGTCAATACAAAAATTTTTTGGAGATTATAATGAATGGAGTAATTTTTGGAACTCTTTTAAAATTACAATTCACGAAAATTCAATGCTTTCAAAGATAGAAAAATTTAACTATTTAAAATCCTATTTGGGAGGAAATGCTTTAAGTTCTAGCGATGGTTTTTCGATTTCAGAATCCAATTATGATTCGACTGTAGAAATTCTTACCAACAGATTTGGCCAAACCCATTTGATAATAAATAAGCACATGTCAAACCTCTTGAATTTAAACCCTGTGCAAAGCTCGAGTGATGCAAGAAAATTATATAACACAATAAATGTTCAAATTAGAAGTCTCTCCTCTCTCGATGTAAAACCAGAATGCTATTCTAACATGTTAATTCCGGTTTTGATGAAAATCATTCCCAACGATATTGCTTTGGAGTTCCATCGTACTAACGGAGATAGTCCAACCTTTAGTTTAGACACTTTTCTTAAATTCTTACAGACTGAAATAGAATCCCGTGAAAAAATCTCCTGTTGTCGCTTTCTCAGAAATCAGAACCACAACTTCCGAAATCCAAGAACACGTATAACAAATATGATTCAAAGTATAGGTGGAATTCTAATGTAAAAAGAAAAGACTTTAACAAATATTCAAAACAAAAACCGTCGGTCAGCACACACGAATTTATAGCTACGTTACAAAATCGAAAGTGCATTTTTTGTTCTCAAGAACACTTATCAGAAAACTGTGGTAAGTTTACAGCAAATGAAAAAAGAGACATTTTAAAACAAAGCAATAGATGTTTTTTGTGCACGTCTTTGAAACATAAAATTGCATCTTGCCCCTATCGACAAACAAAGGCTTGCAGGATTTGTGGGGGAAAGCACTTTGAGGGGATTTGTTTTAAATCAAACGCGGCAGTCAAAAATTCGGAACCTGATAAATGTGAAGTTTCTTCTATTTCAGAAACTGAAACACAAGTTGAACCGCAAAATGGAAAAATTGTTTCCGCCGTTTCGCATGTTAACAATGTAATACTTTTGCAGACCTGCACGATAAAAATTAAAGCGGGAAAAGAAAAAATGTTTGCCAGGCTCCTTCTTGATTCAGGATCCATGAGAAGTTTTGTCACTCGTGAATTAGCCAACAAATTAAATCTCGAAGTAATTAGGAAAGAAAAATTAACTGTTTACACCTTTAGGAACACCACCCCTCTTCAAAAAAATTATGACGTGGTTAAATTGAGTTTGGAACATAGAAATTCTTCTGATTCTGGAATAGAAGTTGAATTATTGGTAAATGATCAAATATCAGGCTCAAACATTCCGGCTCCTAAATTAGAAGAAATTAGACAAATTCGTCAACTAAAGAATTTGATACTAGCAGATTCGCTCGATAGTGAGGAATCAATTGGAATTTTAATCGGAGCAGTCTATTATTATGATATAGTTATGGGACACATTAAGCGTTTAAATAGAAATCTTGTCGCAGTTGAAACTATTTTTGGTTGGTGTTTACAAGGAAAGGAAAGTCACAATGAAGTCTCTCTATCATTCAATGTTGTTGTAGGGGAAGATTTGATTTCTAAACAAATAACAAAATTTTGGAGTCTAGAAAATTCAGGACTTATTAGTGAGAAAGAAAATTTAGATTCAACCGAAAATGAAGTAATTAAGCATTTCGAATCCAATATAACATTCGAAAATTCTCGCTACAAAGTTTGATTGCCATGGAAATGTGACACTTTAGATTTGAATGATAACTGAGCAGTCGCAAAACAAAGGTTCGAACGTCTTAGGAAACGGTTTATAAGAAATGTAGACCTATTTCTTGAATATCAAAATGTAATACAGGATTATTTAAATCAAAATATCATTGAACCAGTAAGAGATGTTCTAGGTGAGGAAAACGTTACATTTTACTTGCCACATAGAGAAGTAATGCGCAAGGATCGAACCACAAGCAAATTACGTATCGTCTTTGATGCGTCATCGCATCCCCCAGGCTCGACTTCTCTAAATGACTGTCTTCATGTTGGACCTAATTTATACCCTGAGATATTCGACATCCTATTAAGGTTTAGATATAATCCTGTTGCATTTACTGCAGACATCAGACAGGCCTTTTTGCAAATTGTCATAGATGAAAAGGACCGAGATGTAACTAGATTTCTATTCTCCGATTTTCCCTTTGATGAAAACGTCCCCCCTAATATATATAGATTTACTCGAGTGTTATTTGGGATAAACAGTAGCCCGTTTCTCTTCGCAGCAACTATTAGACACCACCTGAAAAAATATAGAGAGGTCTATCCTGCAACTGTGGAGCTTTTAGATGAGAATATTTATGTAGATGATGCAATCGGAAGTCAGCCGACAGTCAGAGAAACTTTTAACTACAACTCTAGAATCGATCAAAATTTTCAAAGAAGCTAGTATGCATTTGCATAAGTTTCGTTCTAACTCGAAAGAATTAAATGAATTGTGGATAAGGGAAGGTGTTATTTCAGATGAAAATCCCGATTCCTTTGATAAAGAAAATCTCCCATTTAAGGTGTTAGGTATGGCATGGGATAATTCCTACGATCTGTTGTATTTTGATGTTCGAAGCTTATTGTCATATTTGTCTAAACCTATAGAAACGAAAAGATTTATCCTAGCCAGGAAAATAAAATTGTGCATCTAAATGACCTTTTGTATGGCAAAATATAAAATATAAATAAATGTACATCATATTTATATATTTTGAAATATGAAAAAGCCCTTCACTTACAGAACTAAGAACTTTAAAAAAAACTGATGAAATAAAAAAATTAAAAAAGAAATTATAGTTAAGAAAATTATTTTCTTTCCAATTTTTTTTTTGTAATCAAATTTATTTCAAATTTGTAATTTTTACCCCTCAGTGTAGTAAAAAATTTTCATAGATATTTAAAAAAAAGTTAAAATGATACCATATTAACTACAATAATCTACAATATTATATTTATCTTCATTACTTCATAATTTATTGGCGGATACAGTAAGCATAATTCAATTTCATACTTTTGAATGAGATATGTGTTTATTTAATAGTAACGAGAGAGAAGCTACATTGTTATTGAAAAATTTCGTTAGATTTAAAATTTACAGGAATATAGTTTGAGACATAGTTTTGTGTGTTTTCCAAAACTATATATAAAAATCTACAAGTTGTACATATCCAGTACTTCAAATAAAATATATATAAATTAAATACCTATGGTAATATTCATCATAATCATTAAATTAAGCAGTAGGTTAATTAAATATTAATTATAGGTATTGTGTACTTATTTTAGTAGCTCAATTCAAAAATTAAATTTTAATACAGCATTTTCTAAAACTAATCAAAAATGTATAATAAAGTATAAAAAAAGTTTCATTGTTGACTTTCAAAATACGTTTTATTCTTGGATTATTATAGGATTTAATTCAATCAATTTTCAGAACGCTTATGCTATAAAATTCAAGTTTTGAATTAATGTATTTTGAGAAATGTCTTTGCGTTTTTTATATTTATCATGGTAACTAAGTATTCTGCATTACAGTTTTACAGGCATTTCAAATGAAATTCGATCCACCTTCAGAATTTGAGGAACCCGACCGAAAAGTTGAAGAAGTAAGAATTAAAGATAGCATTGAACTAACCAATATGATATTAGACTCTATAGTACAAGCCAAAGTGAGGCAGGTTTGGAATTCTTACAAGAAAGCTGTAAGTAACATTTAAGTCAACTTGTGCTCATACGTGTCTAAAATTTGAAATGGATACATGAAAATAAGCACAAAATATTAAACAAAGCATCTTTGGTTTTTATAGTAGTAACAAAAGATTATTAAGCCTTATAACTTCGGCATTTGTGTGTTGACGTATATTTTGACACCTTTTAACGAAACAATCAAAGTTCTATAAATAGCTATTTTAATATTCATCGCGTATTGACCTCCGTATTGACTTTTGACACAAATGCCGTATAATCCAGGATGCCAGATTCTGAGTTTGGTGATTTTTTTTTTTTTTTTTTTTTGCGAATTTTTTGTATATCTGCCAACTTGATTTTTATTACGTCGTAGAGATGGAGACCTATAAAATTAATGCAGAAAATTCCATTTTGGCAACCCTAGTATTTACTTATACATACATATTTCTTATAGGTCACAATACGTCACCTTGGCGATATTTGTTCATCGCCAAAAAAAATGTAGAAATTGGAATCATGTAATATTCGACATCTGTGCCGGACTTTTCATAAATACAGAGCCGTATTCAGGTGTTAAAATAGGGATGAGAAGTCGAGAAAATTTCCAAGCACTCGCCCCGATAGACGTGTATGCTTAGGGCAGAAGTGGAACATCCATTTCCGTTGTTCAAAATTAGCTGGGAGAACTGTGCTACTATGCCCCGGGAATTCCTTTCATTTTCAAATATGGCATATGCTAACGCGAAGCCCAAAAGAGAGTTACTAAAGTTCTCAGATTCATTTTTAAATTTCAATAAAATAAGTTTATTAATAAAACTTCAAGATTATTGCAAGAAAATGATGAATCATACTAGAAAAGTAAACATGTGTTAAAATATGCAGTTTTTTTTTTTTTTTTAAGCCCACAAAATTTAATTTCATACGATTTGTGAAGCTCTTGTCAGGAATGATCATAGTTTTTCGAAAATTTCACGTGAAGTATTTAACATTTCCCATCGAAGTATGTAAAATATTATACATAATGTATATTAACTTCATCTTTATAGTAAGATTTTCCAACTAATGAATTGGAAAATAACAAATTTTAATTAGAAAAAAATTTGGCACAGGTGCCATATAATCATGATTCCAAATTCTTAATTTTTTTTTTTTTTTTTGGCAACTTGGTGGTCTTATTTGGATGACGTAAATACTTTGGTTACCAAAAGAATTTTCTGTATAATTTGTATAAGTCTCCATATCTATGGCATAATATAAACTAGATTGCCAGATACATAAGAAATTCCGCCAAAAAATCACCAATCTCTGAATTTGGATTCATAGATTATACGGTACTTGTGCCAAAAATTTATTAAAACACAAAAAAAATGCTGCATATTGTATTAAAAATGAAATTTACATTAGAAGAAACCGTTATTTCTATGCTGTAAGTAATAAATGGAAATGTCAATTTTGCTTTTATTGTTTTTTAGATCACTTTAAATGTTTTTAGAAAAAGAGCAAGAGTTCTTTAAATAGTTGAATAATTTTAAGTTTAAAATTTTAATTCACTTTAAATTATCACTAAGAACTAACAAAATGTTACTTTTCCTGAAAAATAGCATCATATCTTTATCAATTTTAAAACTATTCAGATTAGAATTTTAGAGAAAGTGTCATTATATGTTATTGATTGAAAAATAAAGTATTTGGTGTCTAAGCCTGTCAAAATACCTGTATAAACTTTTATTCTTAATTAATCCCAAATGAGTCAGAAAATACCTAAGGAAGAGTCTTCAATTGTATCATGCTATTTGTAATTTTGCATGTATGTAATCTTTAATCATTGTAATCTCATTTGGATCATACCATTGGAATTAGTGAAAAATGTTATTCCTTTCTTAGTATTCAATTTCTTGATTAAAACTTTGTCAAATTGATATACAATGTTTAGAAAAAATGGTTTTTATATTTGCAATAAATGATTAACATTTTTCTCAGATATAAAAAATATGCTTAGATTATATATCATCATATCAAATATTTTGGTATTAGGATATTATTTACTATACATTTTGTATTATGACAGCTATAGAGTCAAATTGTAATTTTTTATTGAAATTTTTTCATATTCTAAGCTTTATAATGTAATTATCATAAATATTATAGCTTCATCAGTTTTTCCTTTTCAATACTTGAAACTTCTATTGTATTTTAATAGATAATCTAAAATAGGAGAGAGTACTAGAAATGAATAACCTGAAATATAAAAAATTGTGTTTCATTTTGCAAATAGTGGTTTTTCATATTCTAAAATGTATTGCATATTTCAGTCATCATATCTGGGCGATGAACAATTAATTTTTAATGTAAACAAAATGTAATCAAATTTTTTTTTTTTGCATACATATTAGAAAACTCACTTATAAAGTAATATTTATGAAAATCTCTTTCTTACTCAAATTTACTTTTTCATACATTTAATGAAATTTTTCAGCTATCAAACTAATTCGATTTTAAATTTTTTTTGTATCCAAATATATATTCCCATAACTTACAAGTGAACATTGTTGAAGCATTAAACTACGAAAAATATAAACCATGTCTGTATTTTTTTTATTTACTTATTTTTATCTACAACTAATGCACTCTTAAGGAATAACAAGGATTATGGAATCCAAACATTTTATATCTTAAAAAAGAAGATGAAATATTATTTATCAAAAAAATATATATATTTTTTTGTTCTATGAATCCCAAATGGAAACAATGTATAAATACGAGGGTCACTCTGAAATTTTTGAGATACAACTAGACTTCTAAAGTTATACTTACAAAATTTTAGGTGTGTTCAAAGTAGTCTCTTCCAGCATCAATGCACTTTTGTAGACGAATTTATCACAGAATAAATGCCTCTAGCCATTCATTTCTTGGAATAGATGAAAAAATGCATTTACAGCCACATCAATCTCTTCTTCGGAATGAAAATGACGTTCAAGTAAGTTCTTTTTTAGATTAAAGAATAACCAAAAGTCGCACATAGCTAGATCAGGTGAATACGGCGGAAGTTCGATCACTTTAATTTGTTTTTGTTTAAGAAACTCAACTGCTGTTGCGGTTGTATGTGAAGATGCATTGTCATTATGAAGCATTAGTCCTTTAACATTCAGTTCTTGTAGAATTTCTGGAAGACATTTAATGGTATACCCATTTGCTGTTACTGTCTTCTATTCTTTCAACTTGGTGGCTTTGACCAATCTCGTACTTTTGAAGAAAACGGCCTGCATCACTTTCTTCAGTGCGCGTTGTTTTTTCACCATTGTCGGAGTGGGATCATTTTCAAAGACCCATACTTTGTTTTCTTGGCGTGTTGGAACGTCAAAAACCGGTATGTTCGTTTCATCACCTGTTAAAATTTTAGAAATGATGCGGTAGCCACCATCATTTATCAATTTAAGAGTTTCTTTACTGATTCTGACGCGCTCCTCTTTTTGGTGCTCAGTTAGATTATGGGGAACCCAACGGCAAACTACTTTTTTCATATGTAATTCTTCATGAATGATTTTGTGTATGGCTGCGGATCCAATGTAAAGTTCCTTCTGTATCATTTGATAGGTACAGCGATTATCATGCATTAACAATTTTCGTATGGCGGACATATTATCTAGGATTACTGCTTACGGCGGCCTTCCTGTGTGTTCTTCATCCTGAAGAAAATTACGACCTTTTCTAAATTCTCTAAGCCATCTGAATACAGTAGCATGAGCTGGAGGTTCATCACCAAATGCTAATTGCAACCGTTGAACGCATTCTTTTTGATTTAATCCTGCTTTAAAATCATAGAAAATCATAGCGCGAAAATGTTCTCGCGTCAACTCCATTTTTCTCTCTTGCTTAGAATTTATTCTACGCTAAACAAGTTGAAGTAAGTCAATAAAAAATCGTCTGTGTTAAAATACTTTGTATTTTAAAATTAAACCGTTATTTTTATTTTGTAAATTTTCGTCTGCGCGTACCTCAGATTTATAATATGTTATATAAATTATATAAATTTTTCAGAGTAACCCTTTTAATTATATAATTATCATTTATTATTAATACATTTATTTATGAATTCATTACTTCTATGTAATCATAATTATAAATGCTTATAACCCTCAAATTGGCATGCTATTAACTAAAATAGCTAAGCATGACAACTCGGTATAAGAAAATATCTTTATAATAAATTAAATTTTGTTTATAAATGCATCCTTTATGGACACGTTATCACCTAAAATTAAGAAATTTATTCATAACTGTATCTTTTTTAATTACAGAGTTCTTCAAAGAAAAGAAAACTCGCAATAAATTATGGCGATTATGCAGAAAAGAAGTGTTGTTCTTCATATACAGAAGACAAAAATATTCTCAACACTCTAAGAAAAGGGAAAATTGTTATAAAATTATCCAGCAAAGCTCTAAAATTAAGTAGTGAACAAAATCAAAATTCAAATTCGGATAACTGTTTAAAAAAGGGAACGGATTTCACCAAACACATGTGCCTGAGTATAATAAATTCTCCGAAAACAAATTCCTCTCAACATTCTCCTATGACATCTGCTTCCAAACTGTGCTGGGTGTTTAGGAATACGCTTAATTTTGTAACTTCATGCCGTGTGTTTCCAATTACTGATATCGACATCATTCTTCGAAATCTTTCTAAAATTGGAAGCATATCCAACATTCAAAATCATTGGTCTAATGGTAATGTATCAGAATATTTCATTCTTTTTAGTAAACATGGTAATGATGAAAATTGTAATTTAAACTCTGTTATACATAGTTTTATAATTATCTTAAAAGTAGTACTATTCAATTAAACAATTAAAACTTATATATTATTAGATATTCCATTTTATCTTTAAATATTTTTTAAAGACATTAGAATTTTAGATCCTTTTTTTTTTTCATATATGTTTCCAATTTTATAAAGTTCATGTTAATTAAAAGTTTACATATTTTAACTTCTAAGAAAATAATTTTGATAATTCTACTTGAATTTTAAAATTACTGATACTTTTAAAGGAATACTATAGATACTACAGAAGAAGTTAATAAATTCATCGCCAGTCTTGTCAATATATTTCTGCCTTAATCATTAAGGGTTTCTTTAGTCTTATAGTACATCTTTTTCTTCTTCTTCCCAAGCGCTACAGCCGATTGCCGGCCAAGGCTGTCTCAGTCAGCTTATGCCATCTTGATCTATCACTGTCAATGACTTTCCTACTATTGACTCCTACGTCCCTTAGCCATTCTTCCACTCTATCTATCCATCTAGTTCTTGGTCTTCCTCTTTCCCTCTGAAGTTTTAAGAGTTATTTGCCTGACAGGGTTTTCATTGTCATATCGGAATACGTATCCCAACTAGCTTACCTGTGAAATCTTGATTATTTTAACTATGTTGGGTTCTCTATATTTCAATTGGAGCTCATGGTTGTACCGTATTCTCCATATACCATTCTCTTTTACTGCTCCAAAGATCTTGTAGTACATAACAAGTAAAAAATAAAAGCAAATTCTTTCATAGATTATGATCATAAGGTTAAAATGATAGATTTATTGTGAAAGTGCAAATTTTCACTGGGATTAAAGAAATATTATCTCTAGTTTGAAACTATATTCCGCAAATTTTACTTTTTATTTCCCTTTGTTTCTTAACTGCATCCACACGAAACCAAAATAAGACAAAAGAAATATTTAATGGAAAAGCTGTTGAAATTTACTGACCTCTGAAACATGATGCCAAATTTTAACAGTTATAACTGATAACTTCTTTCTTGTAATTGGTTGCACATTTTTTTAATAAAAGAGTATTCCAGAGTTTTTGTTACTTACCAGAAAAGTGGGTATAATTCTAAGCCGACTGAACTGGCAACTGAATCCTCAGTATTTTGATTTTCATTTCAACAACTTTCGGTTGTGAATTCTCAATTGGAATCGGCCATTGATTTTTTTCAATAATTTGAATTCTATTTCAATTATAGATCCTAGTAAAATTAGCCTATAGTATGAAAAGTGATCCAGAACATTGAAAAAACTGAAATAAATCAAGCGAATTGTTGTAAGTTCTTTTTCTAAAAAAATTAATAATTGAGCTCAGCTTTAATGATATTTTTGTTCTTTTTTATTTATTTTTTTTTTTTTCATCACCTTAGCTATGAAGTCCATTGAGAAAAATCATAAAATAAATTTGGTTAAGAAATCGTTTAAGATTGTCACTGTTTGTTATTCAATGAATACTTTTAGCATTATTTTCAGTATTCGTTTTACTATGTTATTTTAACGATGTTTGCAAGATGTTTTCATGTGCAATTTGTCTTAGCTTACTTTGCAGGGTCAAACAGACGGCCAAGTTCATGGCATGGAGCACTGGTCAGTTACCGAACTTTCGAGAACTGTGTAGAAGCCTACAAGAAATATTTTGTCAACGAATATTCGCAAGTTATACCCATCTTCGTCCCTTATCTTCTACACAGGATTGCAGAAATAGAGTGTTGCTGGATCGGAAGCAGTCCAATTTCAGATAAAGAAGCGACGACCATTTGGATCTTTGGGGCTCATAGTGAAAAAACAAAAGACCGTATAGCCAAAAACTTGAATAAATATGGAACTATTAAGCAAATATGGTATTCAAAAAATCACGTTGTAGCGAAGTTCAAATATACAGTAGAGGCTTATGCAGCAGCCCTGGCTTTGGATGGAAAATGTTTTTACAGATCTAACCTCTGTACAAATATTGTAATGAATGAAAAGGAAACGCACATACACTATGTACTTTTTAATAACTTTTGTAATAGTGATATCGGTTTTATATGTATGTGAAATCAATAATAACATTAAAATGTGAATTGCTTAAAAGATATTTTGTATGTTATATATAACTATTTTGTAGGAATATACAATTGTAATTTTATTTAATTTTGCACAAAATACATCCTACTAATTAATTTAAAATCAAAAAAAAAAAAAGATTTTGCTAATTATTAGTGATTGTAGAATAATAATAAATGATGGAACATAAAATTTAGTTGCATTAATCTTTTTCTTTACACTTATTCGCTACCATGTATTTTGTATTACCGTCTATTAACCATGTATTTCTCATTACCATTTATTAACCATGTATTTTGCATTACTATTGATTAACCATACATTTTTCATTGCCATACATTATTAATTATTCTGTCAAAAAGCGAAAATATGGAAAATGCGTATGAAAAGCATAAGTTCTATTTTGTGAAAGTAGAAAGTGTATTAAACAAAGAGAATTATATAAAATATCTTCAATAAAAACAAATATTGATAGACCAAAACCAGGAATAACGAAACTGACATTGCATTTATAAATCTCATGAAAAATAAATCAATGGTTTCATACAGAAAATAAAGAAGTAATTTAATAATCACATGTACGAACAAGAAAAAAAGGATGACAACGTTGAAGAGATTTCTCCACTTTCAAATTATGTGTCAAAAAAAAAAGCCTTCAGAAAAATCACATAAAATGTTCAGAGATCTTGAAAAATTAACTACTGATAGTCTATTTTCTTTCTCTTGGAACGAGAAACTATGAAACGTTTGCGGGGTGGCGGTGCCGTCAGAGTGTCGTCAGCACGCTTGGATGAAGCACGCGTAGATCCTACCACAGGCTGTGGTAGCCCGCAAAGCACGTCAGTCGAAATTCTGCAGCATGTGCAAAACACCTTAGATGCACCCATATCGTGCAGAACTATTTATCGTCGATTAGTTGCTGGTGTTCTGATCTCATGGCGTTCGTTAAGAAGACTGCCATTGACTCCACAGCACAAATGTCAATGCCTGGAATGGTTGCGGATTAAAGCAAAGTGGACGACGGAATGGCACAGGATCACCTTCTTTAATGAGTCACGTTTCTGTTTCTTCGGTGATAGTCGCCACGTACTAGAGTGGCGCCGACATGAAGACATGTCCAATTATGCAGCAAATGCGGAATGCGCCACCACGTGACAATTTGTTCTCATGGTTTACGGCATCATTGCGTACGATTCCAGGCCACCCGTAGTTCGTATTCCCGGCACCATGTCAGTCACAACATAACATGGAAGATGTGCTGCGGTCGATGACACTCCCTTACTTTCAGGGTATGCTCAATGCTCTTCATCAACACGATATCGCCCGACCGCACATTGCTCACATCAGCCAACGTGTCCTGCAAGGTGTACAGCTGCTTCTCTATCCAGATCTAGCTAGACAGATCCCTCACCAATCGAACTGGTTTGGGATATGATTGAAAGCCATTTGCATACCCTGCCTTTCTCATTCAGAAGACGCACTTTAACAAATGGTTTGCAAGGAAAGGAGAGTCATTTCTCTAGACGCCATCCGTACTCTCGTTGACTCTATGCTTAGACCTGTTGCTTCGTGTATCGATGTCCACACTGGTCCTACAATCTACATACCCAGCCCTGCTCTCGCATTTTATTATGAATATCATTTCGAAATACAGATCACTCATTATCTGTTGCTGTCTCTCTCAGTTTGCTGAGTTTCAACACTTTCTCTAAACTCCTTTTTGTGTTGCATATTCAATGTTGGGCAGTGTATAATTTCTAATTATAAGAGACAATTGCTTAATACACGACACATTTAAAGCATAGTAACTAAAATGAAGTAGACAGTTGTATCATATTTAGCATTCATAAATATTTAGATTTTTAATCTGTACTCATATCTCTACTGAGAAATATTTTAATGTTTCAACTCAATTATAGCCTTAATTAGTTCCCTTTTATTTGATGATCGACTCATTCGGACAAGAGTTTTCAAACGGTGCCCCAAATTTTCGATAGGGTTGAGGTCAGGACTGTTTCCAGGCCATGAAACGAATTTAATGATCTTTGTTCGATATTTGGCAAGAGAGGAGCAGAATCCTGCTGAAAAATAAAAGAAGCCTTGTTGGGATAGAGATATCTAATAGAAGGTAGAAGTTTTGGTTCTATAATAGTGTCAATGTATTTTCTGGCATTCAGTGTCCCATCGATGACATGAAGGCGACCAATACCATCTGCTGACATGCATGACCAAATCATAACATTAACTGGATTCTTCACAGTTGCTTTAATGCAGTTAGGATGTAGCTCTTCTCCTATTCTACGTCTTACATATTTTCGCCCATCAATACCGAATAACGATAGCTTAGTTTCATCACTCCATATAACTTGTGACCACTGATCATCTGTCCAATTAATGTGTTACTTTGCTTACTGTAGTCTTTTTTTATCGTTGCTGAAAATTAAGATAAGGCTATTTTTGTGGAATTCTACCTCTCAGTCCAACATCTATTAATCTTCTCCTGGTAGTTCTTGAACTGACAGAAACACCGGCATCATTCAGATCACTTTTGATGGCCGCTGATCAATTTTTCTATCTTGGAGACACAGTATTTTCATTCTTCTGTCATCAGTAGATATTGTACACCTTTTGCAGCTTTTTCGTTCTTTACTTTTATTGAATTTGTCTCCTGATATCGTAAATAATATTTTCGTACTCCAGATGTAGTCACTGAACCACCCACATAGGAAAGACCACTTTTTCGTAACACAGTAATATTACATCTCTTTCTAGATGTCCAATCTACTCTTTTATTTAATGTCATTGCTTCTTGACTAAATATTAAAATTTTTTACAAAAATTCCTGTTTGTAATTTCAGTGTATAAGAAACAGGTCCTCCTTCTACAGAACAAAGAAAAATAATGAATTGTTTCACTAACATTTGTGATTGGTTTGCAAAACAAGAAGAGTGATTGGCCAGGAAAGCTAGACATTACAAACCACTTCATAACTGTGATTTTTATTTATATTAAAGTATATATAATCTTTTTGTATTGCTAATAATTGAATTTTGTGTTTCGTATGGAATTCAGTAATAAATTCTCTTTAAAATGATATATACAAGTTTGCATTTTGCGAAATGTAACATTTTCTATAAGCATACAAAATTCAAAAACATAAAAATTTCCGAAAGTGTCCACAATTTTGGATACCACTGTATATATATATATATATATATATATATATATATATATATATATATATATATATATATATATATATTGTTTTTTCGCTGGATAATCTGAAAGTTTTAAACTACAATAATGGAAATCTCCAAATTTATTTAGCCTGCACTCAAATCTCCAAAGAAGAAATTTCCTGTGAAAGCATGTTTTATTTTAAAAATTGGCACAGCAGGATTATACCTTCATATTCTGAATGCAAGCAAATTTTTACAATTTTTAAAGTTGTGTTTTTATTTATTTGTTTCTAATTTAACCAAAATAATGAAACCCATCAATTTTTACAAGTCCAAGTAAAATAAACAAGTAAAAAAATAAGTTTGAAATTAGATAAACTCCTTCATCACTTTTTGACGAAAAATGCAAACTAACTTAACCTCTAGGGCAAACATCTCAGAAATCAGTGACTTGAGTAAAAGAGTTAACTTAAATTCTGAAACAAGTATCTCGGAGATAACGAATTGTGCAAGCTGATTTACACTTTCAAGCAGATTGACGAATTGAATTTGATCTGATGTCCTATCACTCATAATATAAAGAAAAAATGTATCCATTTTCATTAATATGCCAATACTTTATGAAGAAGATAAAAATCTCATTCTGGAACTGAGTGCTATCTTCTTGTGTTTAGGATTCCTCATATTTCCGATAGGATTGTCGATGGTAGCACTGCATTACACAAGTTCAAGTGTCACAGTAAGCATGGCTTATAATTTGCCAGAAGATTTCATTGGAACTTTTTTAATGGGGCTTGGTACAGGATTTTTCTTGATGTCTTTCATGTATTACGCTTATATAAATCGTAGAGAATATCCTCAATAACTATAGAAATAATTCAGGATTCGAAATATTGTATTATAATTGACTTAGTAAAACAGAAAGACGTTACACTAATAGAAAAAGCAATATTAATTTTATTAGTCATATAATATGATAAATGCAACACAAATGATTAGAAGACGATACAGTCAACAAACCTGCCGTTGAACGCTTAATGGATTTCAACAGTTAATTTAATGATGTCGTGTAAATTTATATGAGCATATAGAAATTGCAAGCTTGGTTAGACTATACTTGAAGTTGCCCCTTACATTCTCGCCAAGATTATCGCCAAACTGGGTGATGTTGTTCTATTTATGATAGCCCTAACAATTATTCTGAAATCCATTCCCGTTTCTGATTGGTTTAGATTTAACTGTTAGTTTTTAATGTTTAAACAAAATCGCCAATCTCACCAAGGGTCACCCTCAAATATATTTTTACCGCAAGCTTTTAAATTGGAGCGAAATTACACATTTATTTCTTACTCTTACATTATTTGAAGAATTTTTTGGGCTCAGATGCCGTATAATCCAGCATGCAAAATTCGGAGTTTGGTGATTTTTTTTTTTTTTGCCGGATTTCTTATGTATTTGATGCTTTGGTTTTTATTACGTCATAGAAATGGGGACCTATAAGAACTATATAGAAAATTCTATTTTGGCAACCTTAGTGTTTACGTCATAGCTCACATCACAATACGTCATTTTGGCAACATTTCTTCATCGCCAAAAAAATTCAAAATTTGGAATCCTGGATTATACCGCATCTGTGCTATTTTTTGAAGGATTCTGCTTCGTTGAACGATTTATTAATGATTTATTTTACACTTATATTTTTACTTCAAATTTTTAAAACAAAATTTACATAATAACAAAATTACTATCCGGAGTGAAAATCATTAAATAAAATTTTTCTAGTATAAACTAATATGGATATAAGTATGATATATCGCCTCAAGTGATTTTACACCAAATTTGTCATTCTTTGTTTTCATTATAGTGTTTCCGATTTCTCTTTTGGTGTTGTCAGTTTCAATTTTTGTTGCTTTTTGGGTCTTTTTTATTACCAAGTTTGGTTTTTACTTGTATTTTACGTCATTTTTGTGCAATATATACGGTTTATTTTAAGTGACAACAGCGTTAGAATTGCTTGGCGACGAAAAAAGTCGCAAAGGTTGCCAATGGGGGATATATCCTACTAGATACCTAATACGTTATAGCAGTCTAAAAGCATGATTTCATTTTAAATAAAAGCGCCAAACACATACTTAAGTTTTACACAGCATAAATATGCAAATAAAATAAGACAATATTTTGAATTGCACACAGTATTTTGATAACCAAAATTAATTTCATGCAATTTATAAAAGAATGTTGTTATTGGCTTTTACAAAAGTTTTGATTATTAAAATTAATTTTGAGAAAAACATGTATAAAAGGAAAATATCCAGGCAGATATTTTCAAATGTCATAATTTTGGATTTTAATCACTAATGTTTTCATATTTTTTCCCTTTCAGGACATATTCATTCATCTTAAATAAATGACTTTTTTTTTTTTCATTTATATGATGAGTATCAAGTAAGTCTCTTGTGACAATAATAGGCCAATAAAATAAGGGCAGAAAAATATTATGATGTAATTTGAAATGGATTAATTTGAAAAAGTGAATTGACAGTTTTCAGAATGCCAGTAATTTATAATGTGATACGGCTCGCTATAGTTTTAATTTTTAGTAAATGAAAGCAAATGCTTAAATTTATCTCCTAACTCCTAATGAATGATGCAGTATGTGATTAAGTTATAAGCCATCATAATTTTCTACACCCCTTGATACGAGTGCAGCAATGCTTTTATTTTACTTAGATACATTGATTTCTTTCATTATGTTTCTCTTTGAAAATTTTTATACAGGAAATTTTCAGCTTGATTGAAAATACTTTCCCTTGTTTTTTTACTGTTAAACCGATGAAGCCCAAAACTTTTTTTTTTTTTTTTTTTATAAAACTTACCATTATTTTTGTTCATTCCCATAACAAAAAGTAATTTTTCTAAATAGTATCTAAAACAGATTCAGACTCTTTCAAATTGAAGAAAAATACAAGTAATGTTTATAAATTTATAACGATATATGTAAATATACACTGAAGTACCACTGAATTAGGGATACCTATTTAATAGCGAGTTGGGCCTCCACTAGCCTTGGTGAGGTTGCCACACGATGAGGCATGGATTCAACAAGTTTCTGGAAACGTTCTACGGTAATGGCTTGCCAAACATTGACTAAAACTCTCCATAATTCAGTAATGTCCATTGGTTCTGTGTGCTGGACTTTCATGCCTTGTTCCAAAATATGTCAAATATGCTCTCAATAGGATTTAAGTCTGGGCATCTAGGTGGCTAATTTATGACAGAAAAGTCAGAGGAATGCTCATCCAATCTGCCAGTAACCAACAGCTCTTCTAAAATAAATAGAGGAAGGTTGTCATTTATTAATATAAGAATTTTAAAATTCCTTATATAGAAAAATTATTGCTTTAACTTACTATCCACACCTTTATTCAGTCCTGTTACACCGAGCAGAAATTCAAACTTTAATGTGTCCTGTAACCTGATAAATACTTTAGTTACTTTTCTCTGAAAAAAATTACCATTATTTTCGTGGCTGTATAAATGGCATTCTATGTAAAGCCAATAAGATATTCAGGATCATACCGACAAGTCTTTTTTTAAAATAAGCCAATTTTGTCGTTGAATCAACTTTTGCATGTCTCATTATTTCTGATATTTATTAAAATTGGCTTGAAAATGAGTGGAAAATATATCATATTACTATGTTTTCAGTAAGTTCGGGTTATTAATGCATTTCATTGAATAAGTGAATTCTTTCTTTGAAATAAAAGGAACACCCGGTGTGAACTTAGTATATTTCTTCATAAATACCAAGCATTTTTTCAATGAAAATTAACAATGTTTTCAATAACCAAAAAATTGTCCAAAAAAAGATATCTTTTGTTGAAATCATTGCTTGTATCCACAAAAATTGAAGTATAACAGTTGAGAATTTGTTGTTGAACACTCATTTTTTTGAAGATAAAATCAAATTTCAATAGCTTTTTTTACAATTTCGACTGAAATTCCGTACCATTTCAATAATTCTACAATATGCATGTCTTTTTATTCTTTCAGTCAGTGAGACACAATCAAGCGTAGCGCATTTTCCTTTATATAAATTATTTGCCATTATTAGATTCTGTTTTCTGCATCAAAATGAGTGAAGATATAATTTAAAATAAAGAGTAATAAAGAGTGTATAGCATCTGTACAAAATTGATGATACTTAGGCCGACAATTAATCATTCATGACTAAATTTTTTTTTTTTTTTTTTTAATTTTATTATTTTTAAGTTTTTACAAGCTATAAAAAGTTTGTATGCTTTCAAATATTTCCTGTATCTGGAGTGACTTAGTTTTGATTTTCCGAACTGATAATTTGCAAAATTTAATTAATTTATTAGTTGGGATACATTTGTGTTTAATATGTTGCTGTATTGTGCCAGCTAGGTTGGCAATGTAGGGTGCGCTGCTCCACTTTTTCAAGTGAATCCTAATTTCCAGTGGAGTTCGACTTCATCAATACACACATGTGTGCCATAAGTACCTAGAAAGCAACCATTCACAACCCATTCATATAAGGATAGGACAAAGGCAGGAGAGAGGAAAAGGAAGTGCATCCAAGTGCGAACCGAGATTCAAGCCCAGGACTACGTTATCTACCGTCAGGCTCGCTAATTACTAGACAAGGTGGGTGGCTTTGTACTTAATATAAATTCAACTTTAGAAACCGAAAATGCTTTGTATCAGATGTTGCTGAAGGAGCCTCTACAAAGTTATTTAAGTTAAGCATTTCATAGAAAGATATAATAATCTTGACTAATGTTTTTGCTTCCTATTCTTTCGATATATTTATTTTTTAATTCTATTACTATTTGTGATACAATGTTTTCTTTTTGTATTTGTAATACAAAATATCTGTCTTAATTAATCAGGAGTAAAATTGCACAGCAAAACCTGATATTAAAACTTTGAATAATAATGCAAATATAATGAAATATATATTCCAAAAATACAGAAGCAAGCTAAGCAATTGCCGAATTTGTTCGATATCCCCCCATTGGGACTATTTTTCGTCGTCAAGTTAAGCACATGTTTTTTAACACGGAAATTTTCCCAAAATTAAAAAAATGCGCATTTTATAAAATTTTAAGTCACATAATAATGTAAAAATATAAAAAAAGTATTAATGAAAAATGAATAAAAAATTTTTTTGTTGGATTTGTCTTCTGTACAAAACAACCGGTTAAAGAGATACGTAAGCAACAATAATGAACTTTACTTGATATGACATCATGCTCACATGTCAAACATGCTCGGTGATATTACTGGAAAATATATAAAAAAATATTATAATAAATTAACAAAAATATATAAGAACAAGATAATAATAAATAAACAAAAAGAAATTGGAAAAAAAGAACAGTTTACGACGTTGCAAATATAAAAAAAAATATAATAATAAATTTTGAAAATATATAAGAAAATTGTATAATAAATAAACTAAGTATAAAAGATATAAATAATAAATAAATAAAAAGAAATTGGAAAAAAGAACAGTTTACAATGTTTGGAAGCTGGCAACAAAGAAACGCAACAGTAAACGTAGAACAAAAAGTTCAAATTGTAAGTAAAACGAAGATTTCAAGTACTGTTAACATTGAAAAAAAAAAAAACATTTATATGAGGTAAAAATGATGTAAAACACGAGAAAATCAAATTTGACAACAATAAAATGCAAAAAGTAGCAAAAACTCAATTTGGCAACACTATAATCAAAACAAAGGAAGCTAGATTTGGCGAAATATCACTTATCACATATCATAAATATCATTTATACTTACAACCAAATGTTTTACCTTGCACCGCAATTGCTTACTGCCGTATACAACAGCATAGCCAGTTGAACTATATTAAAGAATAATACTAAATAAATATGTTGTTTCGAGTAACTGATAATAAAACATAACGGAACTGTAACTTAAATAAGCAGTAATAATTAAAATTACACATGATACAGATTAATCTTATAATAATCTGAACTAATACTGTTTGCAAATTCTCTAAGTTTATTCAATGATTTTTTTTAACACCGGATTATGAGTTTATGTTTTGAAATCTATTTGCAGTTATCTACAGAAATGTTAAAGTAATTTAAATGCAATGTTTCGCTATATATTTGCAATACATTTTCAACTTCAAGCAAAAATATGTGTTACAGATTAAAGAATTTTATTTTTTAAACGAAAAGAATTGCTCATTTGTAGTAAGTCTGATAAGCATCAAGAAGAAAATAGTGTTATTTTTTCGCTTGTTAAATATCTGATCTTATCAGAGATGGCTCACTGCAATTGCCATTCACCCATTTCATTGGTGTTTCATTTCAAATTTTCTCATGGGCCCGTCTACCAGCAATCTATGCATGAAATCGTTATCTTCTGAGCGGGATATATTTAAAACTTGTACAGGTAGAGACTTTTCAACAGCAAAAAGAAGAACTCCACCACGACCATCTTGCCTATCTAATCAAAATATTGTTTTATTGCAAATTTGAAATAAGTCGGAACTTTGAAGAAACGCTTCTTGAATTCCTAAGACCCGGAAGATTGAAAGTATGGAAGTTTTACATACGGGCGCTTAGATAGAATGCTTCTTGCTTTCCAAGAAATTAAATTAAACATTAAATAAAACAAAAAAAACCTGAACAGTTACTAAAAATCAAAAAAATGCGCTCGTAGTAAAAAAAAAGTTTTTTTTTCTTTTTTTAATTATGAATGTTTTTTACGCTTTCTTCCTGACACAATTCTTTCTTCAATGTTAAGTTCTGCATATTTAATATTTGGTTGAGGAGACTTCATAATAGGTTGTTCGGGAGATATAATTTGCTGATTTACAGAATTATTTGGACTTATCTTTCTTGACTGCATAGATCTTGCATGACTCTTTTTTGGAGTTGATCTAGAAACTGATCTAACTGGATTCGAACATGTTCGCATGCATTCTTTCATGAATGAGAACATTTGTTGAACAATTTAATCTTGTATAGCCAGTATTGCAAGTAATTTTGCTTCAAATATAAAAGCCATCTCAGTCACTGCTTTTTTAAAAATATCAATAACTTCAATTTGATTCGGCAAGAAACGAAGATGACTTTTGGTTACATTGAAGTAAAAAAACTGATTTTTATAAAGATTTATTATAACGTCTTCTCACTTCAATATATAGAAGACGGTTAGTGTTTTTAAAATGTAAGAATTGTGTGTTTTTCTTCAAACCTCTTAGGGTAGGAAATGTCATTAGCTTCATGATTTCCTTGACAGTTTATACATTTAGGTATTTCATTGGCACAGGGAGGGTCTTTATTGAATGTTCAACAGTTTTTACATAGGAAGAAGTCTTGTTTGCATTTTTTCGTAAGGTGAGTGTATTTATAGCATTTTCAGCATTGATGAACGTTATCAATAAAAGGAGAAATTGGAATAATGGAATGGAAAACATTGACAATTTGAGGTATATAATGTCCAATGATGCTCACCACAATATTTTCGTTCAGTACTTCAGAATTTTTTTTGTAAATCTTTGTAAGTTTAATATCGTTAAGCTATTTTGCGCAAATTCTACAGCAACCAGATGTAAAGGCAGTTATACATTTATTTCTTTTATAAGAAATCTTGAAGATATGTATGCAGATTTGAAACATGGCGTTAGCATGTATTCCAAGAATGTTGTTTGTCTTGCTTATTTCTACTTCAGTATCTTGGTAATTTGTTTTGAATAGAAGCTAACCTTAACAGGTGTGCTGCATTTGTATTATTTTCTTGTGATTCTTTGCAAGTTGAATTATTTCTTGCTTTTAATTGTATGGCTTTTTTGGAATAGATGCAGTACCATCAGTGGATAGGAAAATGAAGAACTTAGTAATAACATTTTCCTTAGTAATTGGATTAGTTGTGGAATAGAATCTTCGAAAGTCAATAATCTTGGAGTGTTTATTTTTAGAATGCGCAAATTGCAATCCGTATAAATCACTTCAGTCTCTGCTTCAGTCATTTTGAATCCATCATAATAAAAATAAACAACAAAAATAAATTAATTAAAAAAGAATAAATTTAAATATTAAAAATAGAAGAACCAAAACACTCAATCTTAGTCAATCAAACACTAAGCCAAAGTCAGATAATAATTTCAACATGAAAAATGTGTTAAAGAAAACATTAAATAATGACAAAATAATCAGAGTTCAAAATTTACGTATTTCGTAATTCAGAACACACAATCGGCCATTTTCCACTTCAATTATTATATTATTGTGTAGTAATTGACTCTGTTGAAAAGTTAAATTTTATGTATGTAACAATAATTTTTTCATCAGTTTAAAATTTCAAATGAAATATTAATAGCTATTACGCTACATTCACTCCACTTTCAAACCCTAGAGTGTTAAGTGTTTATATAGAAGGTAAGAAACAACACAACAACTAAATTTTATAAAATGGGGGTACCGAAATTTGTGTTCTGCTTTACTGTATTCTGGTTCTAGTTTAATGTTTAATTTAAGTTATAGATACTAAATATACACTGACATGTCACGCTGAGCGTCTGAACGATTTATAAATACGTAAGTATTATCAGGAAAATCATTTGATCTTCAAAGTTAGCTTTAGAAATTTGTTTTTACGTCAAATTTTTATTTTAATTTTGATGTATATAAATTGGTACAGTATGAATTATTAAAATATTATTTATTTAAAGTACCATTCAAGATCAATTAAATCAGGAATTCTACTAATATGAAATTCATAATTTTGTGATGCTATTGAAAAATTAATTTTATTCGAATACTTTTTTCAAAATGTTTACTATGCTGTTAAAGTAAAAATGAAATCGATTTTAAAACACAGTACGTATTCTGTAAGAATATAAATTATTGTATCTTAACATTAACTTCTTTAAATTTCTTTGTGTTTATTTTTCAAGTTGACTGAAAATATTTTCCAGATTATGTAATATTTGTTTATATAAAAAAAAAAACATACATTTATATGTTTTTTTTTTTTTAATTGTAATCATTTCAGTATTTTTATTATTAAATTTCAGATATACTTATTATTCTAGAGAATACGTTTGCACTTTATATAAAATTGGCACCCTCAAAAATTTTATAAGCACTTAAAATTTAAAAATTTCACAATGGATACTGAAGACGTTATACGACACACAATGTTATTCATTTATCCCTAAGTGCATTTGAAAACTAAGTACATTCAGTATGAGATATGTCCTTATTAATAAATATCTCATGATCAAAAACTGTTTCATGTCACAATGTTTATAGACAGTTGCAAAATTCCATGCATCATTTTTGTATTTGTTGCATATCAAAATATCTATTTGTTAAATTTTTCTGCAAAATCAATTAATAATGTTTGTGTGTTTGTAAACTTTTCTATTCCTATATTATTTCATTATTTATCAAACAATTTTTAATGCATGAAATCATATTCCATCATGCAAGCTAGTTTAATGCCTTTTTGTTTCATCTGAATCTTGCCTTTTGACACATTTGTTTTGTTAATGTAATTTAAACTTCTTAGCAAAGTAGCATAGTGTATAAAAATGATGAAATGTATTGGATACTCTTAATTAGCCCCAAAAACATTAGTTATTGTTAATCATAAGGTTTTGATGATAAAATATTTATGCAATATAAATTACACAAAAACAGGAAATGGGGAGTTGGGAGATAAAATCATGACATAACTTCATCATGAATAGATAAAATCATAACAAAAGTTCTTTTAACATGAAAATGCATCATATAAAATTAATATCAATAAACCAGAAAAAATTTTTTTCCTGCATTTACTTGTAACACAAACTTCCTTCATAGAATTAATTGTGAAGTATTCATAACATTTTTATAATTTGTTTAAAGCAATGTAATGGTAATAATAATGAGTCCTAAAGTAAATCAAAATAATATATTCCTTTCATAATTTTTTTAGAGGAAAATTTATTGCATATTTTGAAAGAACTCTCTTTTTATAGTAAATTGTTTTCTAGTATTTAATGTTAATAATATAAGTGCAATTTAACGCAACTGGATAAAGTGTGGATCAGAATATATAGAAATATCTATAATTTTTTACACATAGAAATTATGATTAATGTATACTTAAAGCTATGAAAACAATTATTTATTGACTTAACAATAGCATACATTTTAAAACTATTTTAATGTATTTACATATTTCATCAACCATTTCATATCTATAAGTTTAAAGGGAAGTGTAATTATTAATTGCTTTACAATGATTGAGATTAGTATTTGACCTTTTACTTAATGATCATATAGAGCAGGCAACATTTATCAGCTTAAAAAAAATTTTAAATCTGAAAAATTTTTTTAACCAACTTTAGAGCATTTCCCATAAAATAATTTTATATTGTTATTTCTTAAGACACAAAAATTACTTAATTATATTACACTTTTATTAATATGGTATGTATTTCCAGTTGAAAACTTAATACTATGAATGAATTCCAAAAGCAATATTCCTATATAAAACAAAAAATTTTTTAAATATTACATAATTAAATATTATGTAATATTTAAAAAAATTTTAATTTAAAAAAATAATACATAATTAAATATTACATAATAATTTTTCAAAAAAATTTATAAATTATTCATGCTATGTTCTGCTTTTTCTAATTATATCAAAAGATTTTTATGTGTAAAAATATTTGTTTAACAGTTTCTTTAATTTTATTCTATCACTAATACAATGTAGAAATTTATTGATGAACTTGCTGCAAAACTATTTATTAAATCTTAAAATGATTCTTATAATATCTATATTATTTTTAATTATCATTCATAAAACCCTATCTTTTATCGGAGTAATTGATATTTTTGTATTTAAAAATAGGTTTAAAAAAAACAAACTATCTAACTGTGCAAATTTGGTGTAGTTTCCAATTTTTGTGCCAAGGGCTTTACAGTTATCTCGCCAACCTAAATTAAATCACTGTACACCATATCCATTTACCAAATATAAATTGCGCTTGAATTTCAACTTTGCAGTTGTGCATTATTTTAAATTTCAAATTGTCAAAATTTTGAATATTTCATTATAATTACTTACTATAGCAGTATTATATAAAATACTCATAACTAAAAACTAATTTCTCCAAGATTATTTAATAGAAAATGAAAATAAACTAACTATCACGCAATCTACAAAGGGTGTTGCAGTGTTGTAGAACAGAACAATCTACCCCAGAGACGATCAGGCAATAAAGCTAAATCTATAATACAAATAAAGAACATTTTTATGAAAGCTCAAATTTTGAGTAACTGAAATGTTGAACCCACCTTAAAAAATCATAGTAGTGCAATCTAGTCCCAATTTAATATAGGCAAAAAATAAATCTAAAATATAAAAAAACATTTTTATTAAAACTAGAATTTTTAAATAATCAACATTACCAAGCTAAATTACTTTAAGTACCAATGTATAAAATATTTTTAAACAATATTCAATATAGAGCAAAAAATATTACATATAACAGCAATATTAGTTAAATATACAAAATAAAGTAACTCATCTAATCATTGTATGCAGAATCATAGACACCAATATGCCACTATGTCCTTGGAATTATTACATGGCCATATATGCTCTATAAAGAAAATGATAATTCAAAATAATTTGAAAATTAATTTATTTTATAAAATTTCAAAATAAATTTTATTTAAACAACTTAAAATGAAAAATTCACCCCAAACAAATATTTGAAAACTCAACTAAAATTAAGTAAACTTTTGTAAAATTAATTAATATATATAACTAATGCAAACTATTCAAAAAATTTTGCTACATAAACATTAAATCATCCACTTAAAACATTTAGACATATAATGAAATAAAATCTAATTACTAATCAAATGCTTCAAGTCTTCTAGAACACACAATCACGTTGTATCATAAAATGAAAATTGCGTCATACAAACACATTCCAACCCGATAAGTCCTTTGCCACATTTTATGGCCCACGCTAAATAGTAGTTTTCAGCCTATAAAAATATTTCAAATTGTGATGAGTTTGTAAAAATTATTGCAAAATTTAAGTGCTAAATTGTATTGTGAGATTAAAATATAATGAAATATTTTAAGTAATATTTAAATTAATTGTATTAAAACTTGTTTCAAAGTAATTTAAGCTTCTTTTGTTATACCAAGGAAAATTTGAATGATAAATGAAGTTTTAATTACATTTGCAAAATTATATTTTCCAACTTATTATTTTGTCATATAACTCTGCAATTAATTTTTTGTTTTGTTTATTATTTATTATAGATTTTATATTTAAAAAAGCAACTGGAAAGTTTGCTTTTATTTCTGTGTATTTGTCATAATTATTATCAAGCTGGCTGACAAATTGTTATCAGTCAGTCCTGGAGTTCAATAGATCCCGAGTTCAATTCATGCCTTGAGTTTGAAAGTTTGTAGTCGTTTGGAATCCCTTTTAAACTCTAAGTCCAATCTTAATTAGCCCACATATTCAAAACTGAGTGTTGAGCTATAAACAGACACTTTAATTATCTCTACAGTCTTTAAAAAAGTTGTAAAAAGACTGCAACTGTATTTACATGTTAATTTTTAGAGTGCTCATTAAAAAGTAAATAGTTTAAGGATTTTTTTTTTTAGTAAAATTTCATGAAATATTGCTAATTATTTCAAAAGTTGCTTTTCTACATAAAACAATCTGAAGATTGGTGATTCAAGAAACAAGAGTCTGACTTTTTTTATTATTAATAGATACACATAATATTTTTACCCCTATATTATGAATAACATTTTTAAGTTACACCCTGGGTTAATTGCTTCTAAATCTATCATCAATATTATTATATATTTTCTATAACTGAAGACTTAAGAATTTATAGTTTTAAAGGAAATTAGCACTGTGCTCTAATATCTATTATACTATACCCCCCAAAAAGAAAGACCTTATTTAAAAAGACCAGTAGCTGAGTCAAAGTTCAGCTAGCATTTAGCAGGGATATCTTACAATATCAAGGATTCAGTTTTATTCTTACCTAGGTGTTAAAATCTATATGAAATATGAATATATCTATAGAAGAAGTTTCGCATAGTATATGTAATGAGGTTTATTTCATATAAAGACAATCTCTGCAGGTAGGATAATCTAATGCTCCCATTATAGTGAGATTTTGGCAGTGCCCGAAAATGAATCCTATTGCTTTCCAAAAACCGCTTCTACTGTGTTTCAACTGCTCTGTTTTTTATTTTATTTTTTATTTTTTTTTTACTGAAACAGGTATTATTTAACAGTGTTGCTTGTCTTTGATCCCTGGTGTTACAGCTGTTCCAAGAATTATTGCTTTCTGAAGAGATCAGAATACTGCCTCTGATCTATTAATTTGAATTACCCTGAAAGGATTCAGGACTTACGAAATTGATTGCTGATCCAGCCATTCCCATCCTTTGACTTATATTACCAGTGATACCAGAGTCCTTGTTTATCCATTTCATCACTTGGCTTTATGTATTTTAAGAATATTTTTACATTTGATTGAAAATGAGTCAATTACACTCAGATTTTTATTGCATAAAATATAGATACTGTTTTCTCAAAAATGGATATTTACTATAAAAAATTTTTTTAATCATATTTTAATTCTTAGAATTACTTGATTTTATAAAAATATTTTATTTCTAAATTTCTTATTACAACTTACCAATTTCAGAATAGATTCAAAATTTTTAAGGAAACAATGTTAAGAGATGAGCAACAGCTAAAACATCTAAAAAAAATAATTTATATTGCTATGTTGAATTTTAAATGATTTAATAATGTGTCATAGATGGTACTATATTGTATGAGTAAAACAGATTAACTTCTATTTTTGAAAATGGTTCATAACTTGTTGTGACTCTAATATTATCACATATTACAGATTTGAAATATTTATATAAAGTACACAGATACTGCTGGTAGCTAAAATAGTAAATTAAACAGCATACAAAATTATTTATTTTGAATATTTTAGTGAAAGAAGTTTTAATTGCTAAATAAATAATTAAAAATGATCTATTAAACATCTTAATATATTCAAATTTTGTATTATTATGTAACCAAAAATAATAAGCTTTTTATTAGGTATTCACATAGTGTTTTGGCGAAATAACATGTATTATCTTGTATGAAAATTATATTTTTTAATATCTAAAAAGAGAAAGGTATCAAAACATACTTTTGCTTATAAAGTTTTTATAAAAAAAATCAAACTGTCTATAATTTTTAATTTTGAAATTATTTATTCTATTATATGTTATATATACATAAACTTATTTTAATGTTTAATATGTTATATGATTTTAAATTATTATTTTAATTAATTAAGTCTTAATATTTAATTGAATCTTTTTTCAACTTTTTTCTTTCTCCATGAATTAAACTTATGAAACTAATCAATATATTTTAATCGTGTTTTCAGTGGCAAATATTCCCATTATAAGAAAATGATAGTTTGAAAGCTACATTTGATAATGCTGCCTGTTTATAAATTAAAAATTTTAAATAAATAGATCACCAATATCTTTTGGTCACACACATATGCAGAAAATAATTATTTTCTACCAAATTGGTACTAAAATATTTGAAATTAACCATTTCATTTATGGAATGTAATTCAGTTTTATTTATAGCAAATATAATTTTAAAAATATCTTGACAAGATTTTTTAAAATTCATAATTTTTCAAATTATCTAAAATTGTGTATGCACAAATAAATAAAATAAAGTTGTGATTGTTGGAGTAGTAAAAAGTGTCACACATTTGAAGGGTTTGATTCCAAGATACTGGCAATGCTCGATATTGATTGTAAAGTTGTCCATAAGCTATAGATATTCTACAATTGGTTATGAATATCTGCTCCCAACAGTTTTTATTATTTATCAAGAAGTAAAAAAAAACCAGTAATGTCTCTTAAATACAAAAATAATGTTTTCGGAACAATATAAAATATGTCAATGAAAGATGACAGGAGGATTCTTTATGTTTGTAAAGAGAAAGAATATGTGGAAATTAGATTGGTAAACAGAGAGATAAGATCATAATTCATTAGAGTCAAATTCTTTTCAATGATAGTCTTCATTAAAATCTTGATATAGACATCTAACTTGTTTTCATGCTAAGGAAGAAAGACACCTAAAGTAAGCACATATTTTTTTATATATTAATATGAAATAATATAATATATATATATATATATATATATATATATATATATATATATATATATAATATATTTATACCATAATATTAATATAAATTATGAAAGATTGTAGATTAGGAATGTTGAGGCTGTAATGGATATAAAGACTGGTTGTCATTTGGAATGTGCAATCTGTATCTAAATATCTGCTTAGAAGATAAAGAAAGAGATTTTTGCCATATTTTATGTTGCAGTCATTAAGAATTCTAGTATGCTATAATCCATAATTCATACAATTTAACTTGTTGAAAACATGTTTGAATAATATATTATATTGAATGATCAATGTGATTTTCAGAGCTGAATTTGATACAATATGTACTAAAGAATTGAATGATGCATTATTTGAAAATCAACTATTTGCTGACCAAAAATTCCACTTAATGAAGGGCAAATGTTTCTCCTAAGTCTTATTTTGTTAATCTTATTTTATGAATGAAAAATAAGTATACCACAATCTTTTTTTGTGAAAATAATATATTAAGGCACTTGAATTATTTTTCTTTTGTCATTTATGTCATCAAATATATGCCATGAAGCATTCTTTTAGTGTTCATAATATTTCAAAGAATTCACATTTCTTATAGATTCTTGTTTCTTATTTTGGAATTATATTTTAATAAATATTTATTTTACCATTTTTATGTCCATTTATTTATCTTTAGGCAATTTATTGTGTGTGTGTGTGTATACACAATACACACACTTTACAAATGGTAATTAAAATGATATTTACTTTTGAAACTATATAATTTACAAAAGCAAGTAAAATGATATTTTTTTTTAAAAAAAAATTGTTTTTTCAATGTAACTGTAAAATCCTATAATGTTTTGATGGTCTTATTACTTTTATTTAACTTTTTAGCTTCTTGATAATTATTATTTAATTCAAGCAAATATTTATTTTAATTACAGTATAAAAATTGATATATTTATAAGTTTCAAATTCTAATCTTTGATTTACAAATGCAAAATTATAAAAATAGAATTTTTGGTTTATAAAACTTTATGGATTTATAAATAGCAAATTATAATATAGCTTCACCCCCCAGACATGTATGTAAAAAATTTTCTCTTTTTGTAATAGCTTATGTTTTAAATTGAAAATAACATGTATATGTATACATTTAAAATAACACACATCAACAACTTCATTAAGTTCATCATTCATAAAAGCATTTCTTTGTATTTACTAATAAAATATTTTGTTTTAAATATTTAAATGAGTTAATGAAAATATTGAATCTGATAAATGCATTTGGTGATAGATACTCTTTACTTTTATGGATTTAAAAATAGCAAATTAGCTGTGTGATGAGTTCTTGATGTATTTTCTCTTCTTTTTTCTTAGATTTATCAGATTCATATCATGAAGTTTACTGGAGTCTTGCAAGTTTTCCTAATGTGCTGTGATGTACAAAGGAACTGATGCATCATTTATCTTTCAAACAATGAAATATTCTTTAAAATGCTATAAACTTTTCCCTCCACCTTTAGAATAACTTCTGTAGTCAAAAGAGTTCTTCAATGGGGGAAATAGCCTTCTACCGCTCTCAGTACAAGTATGTGAAGGGAGATGATTCTGAGATATCCTTGGAGGTGGGCGATATACTTGAAGTGAAGAAGCCATTCCAGTTCACCTTAGAAGGCACTGAAGAAAATCCAGAAGGTTGGATTTTAGGTAGAAATCAAAGAACAAATGAATCTGGTTATTTTCCTGGTACGTTTGTAGAATATTTGAGGACTGAATTGTTAGCTCCTCCCACTCCAGTCCCACAAAGACCAGTTCCCCGCCCAGAGCCTGTGACACGTAACATTGAAGAAAATAATGACTCTGGGTACCTAGGATCTCCAGGTAGTTTATTCACTGAAGTATGTCTGCTAATTTTTATTATTTATGCTGTCACCATCAGGCCTTTAATGATGCATTTTTTTAAATCTATTTTTATTATCTATTGTTGTGTATAAGACTTCTTAATATCTAAAATACACTGTGGTATGAAATTTTTTAATTCTTTGAATTTTAATTGCTTTATTCTTTTTCAT
Source organism: Latrodectus elegans (assembly GCA_030067965.1). Taxonomy (NCBI): domain Eukaryota; kingdom Metazoa; phylum Arthropoda; class Arachnida; order Araneae; family Theridiidae; genus Latrodectus; species Latrodectus elegans. The sequence continues at coordinate 45,080,322 of CM057818.1, read as the reverse complement.
TTGAATGTATCAAGCTTTTGTATTAAATTTAATGCATTAAAAGTTAAATATTTATTTTAATATATTTGTCTATATGATTAGAAAAGGTTAAATATTTTTGATATAATAAGAATAAAATCTAAATTTTATAATTCTGTAAAAGGATTGTATTTAAAATATATTGTCCTTTATTTTTTGTAAAATACCTTTTTAGATATTGAATAATACAATTTGATGTTGAATTTAATCATCATTTAATTACTCCTCCTGTTTGTTGTTTCAAACCTCCAATTAGTCCGCAAAGCTAGACCAGATCCATGATGCCACCACTAATTCCTAAAAAACCTAAAACGAGTAACAGTCTTAGATACATATCTTCCTGAAAAAGCCCCAAACAATCCAAAATGTGGTCGGGAGAGGCCTGGTTAATATTGCACTTGGTGCAGATCGGGGGAAGATTTTTACACCAATAGGAAAAGACAGTGATCTGAGGTGGCCGGTGATCAATCTACTTATAGCTGTTTGGTCACTTCTACAACATTGAAGTGACAGAGCACCTCGCATATACAGTCTTCTTTACCATTGATGCACTGGTGGGGTGGTCCAAATGACTCTATCAATCTGTTTTGCCTTTGAAAATAGTTTAAGGTAGGTCAGAGAGTCAGGAGTAACCAAAAGCTCACAGAACCATGTTTAGCCAAGGCGTCCACAATCTCATTGCCGAAAATATCCACATGAGAGGGTAGCCATTGAAGATGCATTGCCCGAGAGAAAAAAATTGCTTCAGCTTGTTGCTCCATCCATAATTACTCCTCCTATATAGATTGATCATGAACAAATTAAGGAGACTCGAGATCACACTTTTTAAAAATTAATTGTTAAAAATAAAATTTAAAATCAATTTTATTTAAAATAAATGTTTTGTATTCAGCTAAATTATTTATAATTTAAATGAGTTATATGATGTAAAATTTTTAATAAAATTAACATAACTATTTACTTCAAATAAAGTAACTTTCTGCTCTTTTTATATATTTTATTGTTATGTTACGAATTTTATATAAAACAGCAGATTTCAATTGATAGTTTTTATGATACATTTACTAAATATTGTTCCTTGAAGAGAAGTACTGAAGAAAAGATAAAATATTGAAAAAAGTAACAAACTGAAATTAAGAAGAAAATAATGAGCAAATAAACTTAAATAGTATACTCACACTCATTATTATTACTATCTTTTATTTATCTTTGTTTTTTTAAATTTGATTTTCATTGTTGAGAAATTTTAAAAGTTCGATATTTTATTTATTATTTGTTAATTTGCAAATGTATGTACTTATTTATTATATCCCTTATCAGATATTAACATTAATAAAACATAAACATTTTTTAATAATTAATTCAGTTTTGTGGAATTAGGCTAAAGAAACATTTTTTTCATATTTCATTTATTCACCTTAATTTGAAGAAAGCTGTGTCTGATAATAGTTATGTATGTTATGTAAAAAATACTTTTTTGTAGAAATTAAGTGGCATTTGATTTTTAGTGTATAAATAAAATAATTAAGATTTGTTACTAAATATAATTATTTTTGAAAATGCACTGGTTTCATTGTTTATCATAATTTTACATCTGAAAATGTGTGATAAGGATTTTTTCATTAAAGTATAATTACACTTCCTGCAGTTTATTTCAAATTAATTCTTAAAAAAATCTGTTGTCTTACTTTTATTTTTGTTCAGAATCTGATCTTTTTACATCTTATGGCAATTAAACTATTGTTCAATTTACAGGCAATGTAAATGAGGAAATATCAGAATCAAAATGAAACTATTTTAACAGTTTTGTCCACATTGAGAGTTCTTGATACTTTAAAGTAAATTGCATAAAGTGTTGCTGTTTCTAATCTCTCATATTGTCTGATTTTGCAGATCAAGGAAACTGTTGATTTTAATGAAATCCATTACAAGAAATGTACAATCATAAATATCTTTCCAGGGTAAGATGTGCTGAGATGATGCCTGTTCTGCTAGCATTTAGAGCAAAAATGAAACCCCAAAATATCTGAGACTTTTTTAGTGCCTAATGACAAGTCAGGACAAACACATGTTAACCTGTCTTTCACAAGGAAAAGATTGGGAAAGTCTTAATCTTTTGTCTTCACCTTAAGGCAGAGATATTTGTCTTTCTTTAATTTGGACCTTTTGCGTTGACAATAACTCTAAATATGTAAGCTCTGAGGGGAAAAGGACTGGATGATCTATTCCTTCCTCTGCAACAGTGTTGATCAACTATTTCCATAGATATTGACATTAGATTGAATTCATTGTAAATGTACTTTGTGCTGGGGAGAGATGAGTTTTCCTTTTTGTAGGACAGATAAAAACTGCTTAAATCTCCTATATCAGCCTAGTTTTTGAGATATTGAATTGATTTCTTGGTGTCAGATACTATTCAGAGGTCTCTGTAGTTGCTTTCGCGTGTGACTCTAATCCTATGTATATTGCTATTAGTCCACTTTGAAACACAAAACAGAAATATGAGTTACATTGTTTTATATTCTTCCTAGTATTTTTCCAGTATCAATTCCACTGTTTGCTCATATATCCATTTCGCTGCTCTCAGTAGGGATTGTAATGTCATTAAAGCAATTCTGTTCATGATTGAGTCAATTGCTTAAGTAAGTCAGGAGCACAGTTGTTCTTATTATAGTCAGCAATGAAACTATCTTGAAAACTAACAGTGGAACATTGCAAGTATTTAAATTACAGTAAATATATTGAGGTTCTACATATTTTGCAATTAATTGTGATTTTACTAGACTGAATGGATTGTTTTTCTTTAATCTTTGATTGCATGCATAGTAATTAGTAATTTTATTATTCCGGTATATACTGGAAAGTTTTTTTAAATGCTTGATTAGTCTGCTTTCTGAAAAAAAAAGTCGCAGATCTACTTCATAAATGGCACTCTCATATGGGGAGCTTCTTGTCATTTCAGTAATTATGCAATCAGTATTAAATTGGACTTTTCCCTAGATTGTTCAATTTAGTAATTATATGTATAGAAATATTCTTTTTTTAATATGTGTACAAAATTAAGAAAGTTTTTACGTCATTTTTCTAGTAAAAATATATATATATATCTTAATTGTTAAAAATTTATATTTGTACAAAGATTATATTTCTTTATATCTATGTTGAAGTTTGTTTTTATTTTGTGTTTTCCTTACAATTTTATTTCGATTAAGTTAATCATTTTATATTAAATAGCATCGATTTAAAAAAAAAAATCCTCTTCTGTTTTATTAAGCATATGATATAAATATTGAAGATGAATTTATTTTAATTTGTAAAGAAATTATTTTTCTGAATTATACATATAACTATTTTATATTTATAGCTGCTGGTACTAATTTGTTAAGACGGCCATTCTATCAACACAGCCTTATTAATGTCTTCTTTCTAACACCAGTATTATGCAGACACTGTAAGTATAAATTATAATAAAAATTATTGTAAAATTTTATTTTATTTATTTGCTGGCTGTTTATGTAGTTTACATAATATTTAAAAGTGTTTAAAAAAGAAGGTAAAAAATCAGCCCTTCTGTAAAAAAGGAATTAATAGATATTTAAACTACATTTTTTAAAATTAACTCTTGGTTTTTATTACTTTTATTTCATTATTTATAAATTCAATAAAAACTAATATACCATATATATTTTTTTTAATTTTTATTTGAAGTTGAATAATTATTTTTTATTGATTCTTGGTTTTAATGCCTATTTTTTATTGACTCTTGGTATGAGTTACCTTTATTTTATTATTCATAAATTCAATAAAAAAACTAATATACCATATTTTTTATTTCTGTTTTTTATTTGAGGTGGTAATATTATTTTTGTAGCATTAGTAGTTTAAGTAATTCACAATTGCTCTTTGAATAAAATGTGAAAAATCCAAAATTATTTCTTATGACTTTATTAAAAATAAATACGATCATTGTGTTTTAAAAACAATTTCATATAAAATCATTTTGAAGATTTATTTTACATCTATCTTGCTTATATTTATTTATAAATGTAAAAAAAAACTCCTACTTTAATTTTATATAAGTTTTTCTTTTCTTTTCTCTCTCTCTCTCTCTCTCTTTTTTTTCCCCTACTTAATATTTAAATTGTTGAAAGGATTTCTTGGAAAACTGTCACATAATAATTTAAATATGTCTTTCATTGTCTACACTAGATTAATAAATTTCCAAATTCTTTAAATGTCTTAATTTAAAGTTTATTTATAAAATAACTACAATCCAAAAGGAAATTAATAACATAAATAACTAATTGATTCTTTTACTTAGCTATATTTTCATACAGTTCAACTGATATTTATTTTAACTTATAAAAAGATGCAGTAATTTCTCTCATTTTACATACTTGTATACTACTTTTCAGTTAAAAATATTTTTGCATTCTTTAAATGTATTTTCTGAATTAAACCTTTGCAAAAGCAAGGTATGTGATTAATATATTTTATATTTGGCTCTAAATTATATTCTAAGGATTCACATTTTGTAGAAAACATTCAAGTTTTAATTCTCAAATTAAAAAAAAAATGTACGCTTATATAATTCAAAGAAAAATTTTAATGCCATTATTTTTCCAACAAAAGTTAATTGAAGAAAATATTTTTAATTGTTTAATAAAAAAAACAGTTGTTTTTTTACTTTCAAGCATTTGATAAATTTTGTTAATAACTACAGCTAATGTTACTTAACATATGTTTCATATAAAGAAAATGCAATCTTCCATTGTCTCATAAAATGTCTGTTCAATTAATACAATATTTATATTTTGAAGAGTTAAAAAATATGAAAGAAATCTTTATTGTTAATTTCAAAATTTTGATAATTTTTGAAATTTTATTTTTTGCAGTTTAAAGATCTTTTATTTTAACAATTTATTATTGCTGTGAAACATGTAATTCTCCTCAAGTAATATTAGATTGAGATTTTGTTTATATCTCCTTGTGTAAAAAGATTGTTTTTGTAATTTGTTATATTTCTTTTGATTTTTAATTGATACAAATCTTGTTAAAAATTCTATTGAAATTTGTTTATGAAAAGTGCTTGATACTTTTTATTTTTTAATATTTTTTATTAAGTATTTAATGTTGAATTCATTGCTTTTATATCGAAATTTATATATATATATATATATATATATATATATATATATATATATATATATATATATATATATATATATATATATATATATATATATATATATATATATATATATATATATATATATATATGATATATATATATATATATATATATATATATATATATATATATATATATATATATATATATATATATATATATATATATATATATATATATATATATATATATATATATATATATATATATATATATATATATATATATATATATATATATATATATATATATATATATATATATATATATATATATATATATATATATATATATATATATATATATATATATATATATGATATATATATATATATATATATATATATATATATATATATATATATATATATATATATATATATATATATATATATATATATATATATATATATATATATATATATATATATATATATATGATGCTGGCAATATATGAAACTGTTATTTCACATATTTCCTTGGCATTCTGTAGAATGCCAAATGAGGAATTGGAAAAATCTAAGATACATCTCCAATTCATGCTGAATATCTCTTAACAAAAGTGCATGACTTTTAATCCATGCCTCAAGCTCAGAATTTGTCAGTTGTACTTTGCAGCTTGTATGGGAGCATCAAAATGCACAATTTTACTTTAATTTGTTCAACAAAAATTAATTTTTTACTGTGCAAGCAGCACAGTAAAAAGCAAATTTTTATTTTAAATGGAATTAGAATGGAAAAGCAAGCTATAGAATTAGATGTGTATTGGTCTCTATAGATATAAAATAACAATTTGACAATAGACATGAACTAGACACTAGTCCATCAACTAAAATTAGTATGTAGACATGGAATTGCATTTCATACAGTTTATGAAAAATAAAGCTTATCATTTTGGGATCAAAAGAAAACCATATGAAGCTTTTTTTGGGTGTAAATATAAAGTAGGGCTTACATCTTTTCTACCTGAAGATGTACCAAGGAGCTGCCAGAAAATGTTATAGAAAGTGTCCAAACAATGAAGAAAGGTGAAATTAATCAGATTTTGCGAAAATGAGGACTCCTTTTGAAAAACATGCATAAGATTATAGTTAATATTGAACTAAACCAACATGATGGAGCCATGTGTGCCGAAGAGATTTTCATTTCTTATACCTTTGCATGTTCTTAAAGAAAATGAGTGATGCACTTGCATTCAAAATACATTATCAAAAAATTCAAACCGTCTGTGTCCATGCTACTAATGCTGCGGAAATAGATATTTTGTGTAATATTTGTTTCAAAACTGAAAATACTATAGAAAGTAAAATGAACTCTAAATTCAATCTCAAAAGCAAGCCAAGAAAATGAATTCAGAAAAAAGAAATGCTCACTGCTACTTTGATAGCTAGTGTGCACATTCTTATTCCTGACGTCAACTAGAAGTGAGGTGATTGGCACAATGTTTTATCTGCTGCAATGAGTATGACAGAGTGTAGTTTCTATCAACTTGAAACTTCTGATAGTGTTTTAAAACAAGTATATGTGAGATCACAGTTCACTTTATGCCAAAAGAACTTGTTTAGAATTGAAGATATTGTTGACAACAAGCTTTTCCCCAGTCAGTTGCAGTCGCTCAGTCCAGTTGGAGTGGTTAACAGTATAATGTTTTATACAGCATTAATTTTTCTTTACACATTTTGAATAAATATTTTTAATGGGAATCGCATGAGTTTTTTCAAAATAACATTTGTATTCATGAGAAATGTATATCATTTACATAATAACCTCATCAGGGCATTTTTTTATGCTTTGCCAGTTATATATATTGTGTGCGTATTTATATTTATATACACACCCACTTTACAAGAACTTCCTTTGAAGTTTATCTAAAATGTCATGGGAACATTTTGCTAGCTATATTTTTGTAGTTTACTTGCAATGCTCTTAGTGTGCTATTTATTGAAAGACCAAATTAATTTTTTGTTAATAATTTGATTTGTTGATTGAATTTAAATTATATTTTTACAATTTTAACTCTGATGGGTAAAATATTCTTAGACGGTTTTTTCCACATGTTAGAATTTAATTTTGGAGGGTTTTAACATAATGTTGTTATTAGGAAATCATGAACTTTCCAGTTATATTAATGATTTTGATTTGTTATTTTGAACCGCATTTTTATAAATTTATTTTATTTAAGGATTCAACCTTTGGTTTGTGTACATATAATTTACAGAAAACAAATTTTTATTTGTTAGAAATTCTGAGTAAAGTGAAAAATGAAATAAGAAATTTGAAACAAATAATTTTCTTAGCCACAAGAGAAAATATATATATATATATATATATATATATATATATATATATATATATATATATATATATATATATATATATATATATATATATATAATATATATATATATATATATATATATATATATATATATATATATATATATATATATATATATATATATATATATATATATATATATATTATTGTGTAAATCAAATCAGTTTTTAATTAAAATAGATTTATCAGTTATATCATAAATTTAACGTAATGTTCCTGTATTTGTCATATTAAATGTAAATCAAACTTGTAGCTAATCAATTCTGAATATGTTTGATTGGTTTGTTTGCATTATATTATTTCAGCTGTTTTTTCAAATTAAGTATTTTTTTCAAGAAAACTGTTACTTCAAAATACTGATGTTTAGAAATCAGAATGTAAAAGAAGTTAATATATTAAAAATTTATGCAAAAAAAGCATCTCAATTAAAATAATGTCTTTGGCAAACTATAATTTGAAATTTTAGAAAATCAAATGTAAATTCCATGACATGAAAAGTGATTAATTAACACTTTATTATGATAGGCAAAATAATTTGTGTAAATGGCAGGTAAGTCAAAAAATTTTTTATTGCAGCTAGTTTATTTTGTCTTATTTTTTATATACCTGATAAATACAATTCTGTGAGTTTTCAGTATGGCTTGCATTGAAAGAAATGATTAAAGAGGTAGTACGTTAATTCACAAATGAAATTTCACTTAATTAAGCAATAGATATCCTTACATTTCAATACTTTTCATTGCATTACATATTGTCATTGAAATTAATGTATTATTTCTGAAGAATCTATACATATATACTTTTTTGAAAATACTTTTTTTTTATCTAAAATGTGTAGAATGGAGTGTTTTAAATATGTTCACTATCTTCTGGGTAATTAAGTCTTAAAATAAGTTGAACTATTTATAAGCTATTTTTGTAGAAGAATTAAAATGAATGAATAATTCCTAAGTGCAGGAATAGCAGTATTTTGCTGTGTTTGGGGTGAAAAAAAATTATAGCTTCATTGTTTTCTCTTGTGCGTATTTTTTTTTCCTCCCAAAGAAAAATATTTTTAGACTTCATTAACTGAATTTTTTTTTTTTTTATAATATTGTTACAAAGAGTTTTTGTCATTTGGGCTTTTTTGTTTTAGATATCTTGTTGGAAAGGTTTTACAGTTTATTTTTTAAACAATTGCAAAGGTGTTATGATTTTTGTCACAAAAAATGTAAAACAGTTTTTTTGTATTCATTTATTTTGATATTTTTCTTCAATCAATGGTGTTTCCTCTTAGATCATGAGGCTTGAGTTAAAAAAATTGTTTTTAAAATACAAATTAGTTTTGTTTTTAGCATTTTTAATTCATTTCCAATAATATAGTTTTCAGTTAAAGTTTCAGTTATTTCCTTTTCCTTTATTGTATGAGTTGCTATTTACAAACTTATCATAAATTGTGTTATATTGCAAATTAAACCCTTATTTAACATAGTTAATTCATTTGAAGTTATAGATTATTTCATGCTTTATAAAATCATTGCCAAGATTTTTTTTTTTTTTTTGTTAGATGATTACCAAATTGGTCATAAAATTTGTACATAAACTAGCAATGTATTTTCCATGTTCATGTAAGAAAAATATTTTAAACATTTACTCTTTTTCAAGAATATCCCAAATAAGCTGATTTTTTTAGTAAAATTTTGTTAAAATTTAAGTATTAATTAATGGATGCTAATTTTTTGCATATGTATTCTAATGGTAGGTTCATCTATATTTTTCAAAATTTTGACTTTGTTAATTAAAAATATAATTTTGATAGAGATAGTACAATAGTAGTTATTTCATTTTGTTAAACAATTCAATTAGTTAAGAAATTTTTTCAAAATGAATAATTCTTGTGTATATTGCGCAAATTTTCATTTTGATGCTGTTCTAAAGACAAGTTCCACTTTTATTAAACCTAGAATCAAAATGCTAATTTTTCAAAAATTAACATAATTATTATCATTTAATTTCATTGTGAGATTACACTGATTATTGTTGTAGTATTTAAGAAAATTTGAACACCAGAGTGCAAGGAAACAAAATGAGTCGCTGTTTGTATTCTTTTACTAATTCATTGGGGAAAATTAATATATTTTAGAAATGCATGAAATTGAATAGTGAAATGATTAAGCTTTTAAACATGTAATTTTTTGTGAATAAATGTTTGCAAGTAAGAAGTTGAGTTTATGGCTAACAAATCAGGGCTCTTATTGAAAGTAACACTCCAACAAATATGGACTATCGTATGATTGTGACCTTGTGCAGCAGTGTTGGCAAATATGATGAATTTTTGACTTGGTCAGTATAAAACCCAACATCTTCGGGTTGTGAGAATGACACTGTTAATAACCAAGTCACAGTGGTCTCAGTGCAGAAAATGATTTCCTTATGTATTTGCGATTCAAAATTTTGAGACATTGGATAATTGGCAGGATTTAATTCAGTGACCTATTGGTACAATCTTGACTTCCAGCACTTATGATATTATTGTTTAATAAGGAAATTTTTATATTTAATACATTCCTCTAATTATTTTTTGTATGTAAGAGCTAATTTATCTATGATCCTCAATTTAAATTGGACTTAAAACCATTGAAAATTTATATGCTGGTGGTAAAGGTTGAACCCATGAGTTGCTTGTGAATTGCTTGAGTGTAAACCTGGCAATTCACAAGCATATTTAATGGAAGGTTCACTTATCTATGAAACTTCAACTCAATATGCTAATAAAAAATGTGCATCCTGATAGAGACAAGATAATGATTTACATGCTTTTTTTATAGCCAAATATTAATTTGTTATTTAAACTATTATATTTTCCTTCAAGGGATCTCGTGTTATAATTTATTCTTTGAAACAAAATTCATTGTAAGTGCAAAAAGAAAGATTTATTTAAAAAATTAATAAAACTAAAATTATTTATTATTAAAAATTTTTAAAATATAAAAAAAAAAAAAAAAAAAAAAAGATTACGTCTACACATATTATGCAATTTAACAAGTGAAAAGTTTCTTGGTTATTTTGGTTTAGAAAAATATTTTTTTTCCAAGTATTTAATGCTTTCCTAAGTTATTATCATTTATTCATCATAAAATAATCTAATTTTTGACAAAATTCAGAATCAGACTTACATTTATGGTGTTTCTTTCACTAAAAAAGAATTTTGACTAATAATAATATTTTTTATTCTTAAATTTTTATTCATTAGTTTTATAAATATTAAAAAATTTTTATTATTGCTTAAAATATTTAAAGAAAAATTTTTGATTCCCTAAAGTTACTAATGAATTTGTATAGATTTATTATATGTATGCAGCAAAATTACATTGTTTAGAGACTTTTAAAATTTTATAAAGATATTTTATATAATAATGTTAAGTATACTACTTAATACACATTATTTGTTAATTAAAAATGTGGAATTATAATTTTAAACTGTTTTTTATTTTAATTAATCATGCAAAAATATAGAGCATTGATAAGTTTTTAATGTAGATGTAAACAAAGAAGAGAGGTCTTTATGTTGTGTGATTTTATTGTGTGCATAGAAATAAATGTTCTACATTTACGTTATAAAGTAAAACATTTTTTGCTTCCTTTTTTTTTCAAAGTTGAATGTTTATATTTATATGCATTTATTTTCATTTGTGTTCGTTTTGATTTTAATTAAATTTTTTATACTTTTGATTTTACATGTTTATTGAAAATTTGGATGCAGCCAACTTAATTACCAAAACTACTAATTTTTTTAATTAAATATCTTCATTATATTGCTTAAGTAATTTCAGTACTAATATTCTTTAAATGAGTGTGGAGCTCTTTTGAACAATTAGATAATGTATAGAACTATATAGGACTAAATATTTTGAATTGCATATCTGTATCTTATTTGAAATTTATCGTATACTTTGAAATCCTTAATTTTATTTAAATGTTTGAAACTTAAGATAAAATATATTATTTTAAATTTATCAAAAATATTAGAATAAAAATAATCAGAATTCTAAGGATTAATTCTTTATTGTATTTAGAAATTCTTTCTTTCCCTCCATTATGAGAATTCATATTCATTTTTAAATTCTGAATATTCAACAAAAAAGTGTGAGCATATGTTCTTCACTAATATATTAATGAGATTGTGTACAAAAAATAATTTATCTAATATTAGTATTCATTAATTTTTAATATTGATATGCTTTATTTTTTTCTTATTACTTTATACATGGATTAATTTATATGTGGAAATACATCATACTGCTTTTAAATTTATATTTTTAAAATAATTAAATAATGCTTGTAGGTTTGGCTAAATTAAAAATATTTTCAATTTGTCTTGTGCTTATACTTTGGTGTTTAAGTTATTCATTATTTACTATATCCAAAATTGCTTTGTTTCAAAACTTTTATGTAAGCTTTTACTGAATTTACATTCTTGTTTACAGCGAAGTCCTTTTTTAAATGATTTCTTCATAGTGTTAAATTATCAAAATATAGAGTTTGAAATATAGAAAATTAATCGCCATTTGTTCACTTTAAATTTACACTGGTCTATTTTATTTATTAGCTCAAAGTTAACATAATTGTTTAAAGTGAACAGCTTTGTGAATGATACTAAAAAAATAATCAATTTTTTTTCTACTTAAAGTAAAGAAAGATAGACCTGAATTATACTTAATAATATAATACAAGGAATTATACTAATTGTGAGATTTAAGAATATTTCCTCTAATTTTTATGGTAGTTAACAAATGTTATTGATTATAAAAAATTGTCATATTGATTTGCTTGTGTCCGATTGAGGAAGTAAAAAAATATTTAAAACATTTCAAAACCTCTATTTTAGACGTATAAACTTTTAAACAAAATTTCAATAATGAAAATAAAAAAATAACTCAAATTTGATTATTTACTTTACAGAAATTTTGTATATTGATTTTAATTTCCTGATAATGACTTATTTTCAGAATAATTTAAAATATTTTCTGCATAATAATTAACCTAATTACATGTTTATTTAACATTTCTTGATGTATTTTTGATATTTAATTAATTTTAATATTTTTTTATTTATACTATATATAATATAACCATTGGCCTGCTTTACATTTACTAGTAAAATTGAAAAGTATGAAGTACATTCACTGTACTAAGAAATATACGTATGAATTCTATGTCAATTTCTTTTAACAATTTTGCTGCTTTTGTACTTTGATTAAAATGATATTTTGTAAACATCTTCCAAAAGTGTTAGTTACTCCACATTTTGTTTGCTTCATTTTTCACGTATCTCTAGTAGTAATTTTACCCCTAAAATTTTTCATAATCCCTTTTATTAAAATTTATTAACATTTAAAACATCATAAATTATAGTAAATGCTTGCAAATAATATGCAAGTCATTTTAAATCAATGAATTTGTTGAAAGTGTTTATGCAAAAAAAATTTTCTGTTGTAGTAATCTTTTTTAAATTCGATCTCCATTTTATTTTTACAGTTAAAAATGAAATTGCAACAAAATTCCCTCTCATAATTAATAGGTCCATATTTTTACTAAATCTGATTAATTTGTAAGATTATCTTTTCTTAAGATTCTGCATTTAATTCGGCATCATAATTGTAATTTAATTTAACCTCATATTTATAGCCAATTATTGATACACATTCAAACTTTAATAATATTTTTTTTTAATGGGATTTTTCCTTAATGGCAAACAGTCTTAAATTTTTATTTTGCTCAAAGTATATAGAAAATTTTGAGTCAGTGATTCTACAGCTTTTAAATTTTTATTGACTCTTATGTTTCAAAACCATTTCTATTCACATTTCCCTCCTTAAAATTTTAATTTAATTAAATTGTAACTTTGCTTTTAAAAAAATTCCTTATCATATTTACTACAAGTAGATTTAAAATGTAATTAATTCCTGAAATAAAAAAAAAATTATTGCTATTTAAGTGATAAAAAAATTCGTATTTTTTATTATTTTTTTCTTTTTTTAATTTTTTGCTGCTTTTGAAAATTTGCTTGAAATTTTTATCCATTTCACAAGAAAAAAATGAGTACAAACTTCTTTCAATTAAAAAATTCATATTCTTCCTATTTAGATCCCTTACTTCTAAGATGTGCATAAATTATAGTAATTTATATCTAGTGTTCTCTCTTAACTTAATGGTTGCTTCATAAATAGTCAAATGTTAAGAAATTGATTTGTAGGCTTATTCAAAAATAAACTTTTAAATTTTTTTCTATATAAATTTTTATAATATGTTAGGCTATTGTTGGATAATATTTACAGAACAATTAAATTAATCTGAACATTACCATTTAATGAGTCTTTTATTGCAAGTAATGTCACTTTCTAAAAAAAAGCTCAGTTTTTGAAAATACATTTTCTTCAGTATAGCATTTTTCCATTGATTTTTTTAGCTCCAACTGAATTCCTTTCTTTCTATTAAAAATATTTCATTTAATTTTTTTGTAAAAAACAAAATGTTATTAGAAAAGCATTATATGTTATTATATTTTTTATTTAAAAAAATATTTTATGAAAAACCGCTTACAAAAAATTTTTTTAAAAACATTTTGCTTTAGAAAGTTTTTGCCAAAAATGTAAATTAATAATATCATTTTTGTTTTGTTATTATGTAAATATTTCTATATTCAAAATTTGTTATGATGAATTATAAATGAACATATTTTTGACAGATGTAATCTTTAAACTAAGTTCTTTGAAATTGTTTCATTACTGTTATTGAATTTTCTTTGTTCTGAAAATAGCTATATCATTAAAATATAATTTTTAATGATATTAATATAGTTATTTTTTGAATTATATAATTAAATTTTACGCTCTTTCTTTTTAATTTTATCAAATATATATTATTAGAGAAAATATAAGGAAAGATTAAAAATTACAAATTAAGGAATCCTGATCTTGTAAGGCTCATCAGACAGTTGCTTCAATTATCTCACTTTTTATATATTCTGGATATGTTATTCTCATTAAATAAACCTTTAATTCACACCTTTCAAGAAGATGCATAAATCTCTTAAAAGTTTAAGTATGTCGTTATTTTTTATTCATTTGTTGTAATTTAATTATAAATCCCATAAGATTAGTCTTTGAAAAAATATTCTTAAATGTCAGTTCTTGAAATTTTAATTTACCTGTTTAATGTGTATGTTAATAGTTTAATTTTATTTGTTTCAACAGCATTATATTTGCAGAGTGCCATATTTTGCAAATATACTTTTTATTCAATTCCTACTATTAGTTTACACTCTCTCTATATATATGTTTTGCTTAAATTTTTTATTGGTAATAAAATACTTTTTGCTGATACACCAATTTCAATATATTTTTTTTTAACTTGTCCTGGATGACAGATAATACTAACAGTTTATTCAAATACTAATTTATTAATTAATTTTAATTTTATATGGAAGAAAAATAATTTTTTCCTTTGACCTAAATAAGAATTGAGCTTAAAAATTTTTTCTTGTATTCCTTGTTTTTTATTAATCACTAAAAAGTTAAAGACAAGATTTGTTAAAATTTTTATGAAATATTTAATTTAAATGGAAATATTTACATATTACAATTTTATGTTTAATGTGAAGAAATTTCAATTTTTCTTATATATTTAACATTTATCTTGAAAATTTTATTTTTGTTGAGAATTGAATGCCGCTGGAGTATTTGGTTTCACCACTAGATGGCACCACCCCCGAAGTAATTATTTCTTTTTTATGTAAGTTCTTGAGCACATGCTCATCACAATTGAGAATATAAAATAATAAAATAATTATTTTAAAAATTTTTTAATGCTTTTAAAAATTCATATTTAAATGATTATTTTAGACAGTAAGTTGTATGTGTTTATTGGCTGTAAATATAATTAATTTAACCATTTATCAATTTAACCATTTATTAATTCAAGCAGAAAAAAAAGTGACTGAAATAGAAGGTCAGACACATTTGATTACTTTGGGTAAAAGGAGGGCAAAATATACACTAAAAAAATGTCCTCACAATTTTGTTGTAATATCTTCTTTAGATCTATGTGAAAGATAGGGTTGCTTTAACAACTTTCAAATTATTTTACCAAAAATAAATAAGATTTTTTAAAAATTAAGACTAATAGATTATGAATTTATCACAGTTTATATTTTATAAAACGACAATGCACATAAAACTAATTTTATCCAATATTTTCCATTGCTTTACTTAAATTTTTATTTAGTAATTTTTTAAATTAGTTTTAATTTAATTTTTTTGTTATTGAGGAATTTATACATTGAAAACTAAATGTTATATATATATATATATATATATATATATATATATTGATTAATTTTTATCATTTAAACAATTTGCACACAATATATTCCTGTTAAACCAAATGGGTATGCTTTGAAGATGACAAAATGAAATATTATTTCTCTTTAATAAGATCTTTAATTTGGCACTTATCTATTGGAATAGTTTATGAATTGGTGATTTCAAATGACATGCATGCTTAAAACTTAGTAACAAATTTTTACACAAACTCATTTCTGTGTTGGATACACTTTTATTAAACTAATTTTTTGACATTTGTCTGAAAAAGTTATTAATAATAAAATAAATAAAAATAAAGCTAAATGTAAATTGCAATCAATGAACAGAATACCGATGAATTTGATTTAGTTTTTCTTAAACTAGTAATTGGTGTAGGCAAAATTTTTGCTAAGATTCAAACAATTTCTTATTTATTGTGTATCTTTTTTTTTTAATTAATACTAAGTTAAATGAATTTAAATTCTTCAATTTTTATTAGAAGTTTAGATTGAAGGTATTGCTTAATATTTGTAAATTAAAATTTTAATGTCCTCTATAATTTTACTTTCTATTATGTTATTTTACAATGTGAATGCAAATTAAATTAACGAAAAATAAAGCTTTGGTTTTACACGGCATGCATTGTCATGAAATTGAAATAGTCATTTAAAATTTTACTGTTCCTATAATTTATTTTTAAAAGATAAATTTCCATTTTCTGTACTTCATAGTATTGATTCTGCTCTTATTCCCCTCGATTTGTTGAAATGACTTATCTTTAAAGATTTGTGTCATTAGTCAGATCAACTCCAATAAATTGTTGACAGTCAGAAAGAGTCGATTTATTAAATTATTTTTAAAATATTTTATTAAAACTGTTAATTAAAGTTTTTTTTTTTTTTTTTTTTTTTTTTTTTACACTTTGCAACAAATATTTATCGTATAATAACTTTTTCAATGTGAGATTTAGATTTTGCCATCATTTGTTTTAAAAAATTGTTAGATAAATGTAATCACTTGTAACTTAAATTATTTCCACACACTGAATATTTATTTCTAGATAAATCTGAAAAACTGAAAATGTATTTTTAATTTAGTATTTCTGATTTATAGTATGCGAGTGGCACAAAAAAGTATTATCAAGTATTATAAGATATTAAATAATATAAAAAGTGGGATTACGAACATTGCCTGAAATAATATATACTATTTATTTGAACTGCTACGAACTAAATCTTACCATCATCGAATAAATTTTACGCGTGGTTTTGAAATAGAGGCTTTTATGACGCAAGCTGAGTAATAAAAAGTATAACAGACATAATTTTGCTCAGGTTGCTCAAGGCTAAATTTATTTCCGCTTGACAAAGCTATTATAAACTATTCTCTCTCTCTCTTTGCCTATTGTTGAAAATTTGCAATTCATTCTCGCTACTTTAATTAATACGTGCAGTTGTGTAATTTTGATCTGAATTGACTTTGATTGGTATTTTATATAAAATTGCAATCAAATTTTGCTATCAATTTCAATTATATTTTGAAATTATTTAAAAATGATAGTTTTTAGAACCGTTCTAAAATTCGTAGATTTAATTATTATTAAGATTTTTTTCTTTAAAATTTAATAGACTGAGGCTCGACAAAATGTGAACACTTTTCACAATCTTAAATCTTAGTTTTAATTTATAAGGTCAATATAAATCTAAGTCTCTGTTGAGGCCAGTGTAACTAAATTTTCTGTATTTCACCTTTAATTATTTGACCATACATTTAATGTTAAGTAGAGATCAGTTTTCTTAATCTTCAGAAATATTTGAATAAATATTCCAAACTTATCTATCGCAAACGGTATTCATATTTTATTATTTCTCAGATATTTCGTAATATGATTCTTATTATTTGTGTCTATTAATAAAATTGTTCGATGTGCTCCATAAACTTATTCGAGATGTTTTATATTCAAAAAATGCTATGAAAATGATTGTGTATTTTGTGTTTAATGTAAAATTTATTTGACAGTATATTGAAGTCAAAATAATGAAATTTTATTTCTCGGAGTAATTCTTTTAAATTCAATTTTGAAGTAGCGTTTCCAATGAGTCAGTTTATCGATGTGTAAGGTTCGCATCAATTGTGTTCGATTGTTAGAGTAAATTGTGTTTGTAAGATTTGTGTGTGTGTGTGTTTTTATTTAGTAATTCCGACTTTGATTTTCACATTTTAAATATTATGATCCAGTCTTTTATACCACGGTTTTTAAAAGTGAGAACCATTTCGTTTCAATATATTTCATCCATTGAGACATTAACTTAATAATGAAATCCCTATAACCATTCTTATACGGGTGTTAGCATAATTTTTTGTTGATATTTCTGATCGAATTTTTTCCAACTGAAATCCTTTAAAAAAACACACGAAATTAAAGATATCGTTCGGATCGTAAAATAAACGAGACAGTTTCGCATATACGTATATTCATTCAGAAAAGTTCTATTCAAATACATCTTACTCTAGCGACAGTTGTTCTAACTACAATGCATCTGCTGCAGATGAGCAGTCATCTGAGTTACGATGAGTTTTTTTATCAGAAGAGAGTCGAGTCCAGGCATACTTATCTTGTTATTTTGCATCGTTAAATACCCTGGCTGAAGACTTTCCACTGTAAACAAACAGATGAGTAGAGTCCTTTATTGCTCGAGCCATCTTCCCAACTCAAGTGCCTATTTCTCTCTCAATCGTCGATATGAAGAACTTGTTACACAAATCAAATCAACCGCCGAATAGGGTCGGCAAAAACTTTCTCACAATGTTCAGGGATCCCTTTGAAAACTAACTTTTTATCACGGGTGTTGAAACGTGTTGACCTGATAGTAGATCTCTTGCTCCTGCGTACCAAAATTGCGCTTTAAAAATGAGAAAAAGAAAATGGGGGCTTCAAAATCCATTATTTTCTGTACGACCGAATGGACACTCAACGAGCCGTGTGAAATAATTCTCCTGATTTTTCAGTGGTACGCTTTGCCATATGCGAGAATAAAATTGCACTTATTAATGAATTAGGTACTTTACGTGGAGGTATGATTATATATGGATTACATGTGTAATGTCATTAGATATAAATAAGGTGGGTATGCGTGTGGGAAGTATTATAATATGTGTTACTTGCACCATTCTTTTCTACTTAGTTTAATGTTTTTAAAGCCAACCTGGTTCTAAATTTAAATTGTTTTAGACTCAGGGTCAAATCATATTATAATAATATATATATATATATATATATATATATATATATATATATATATATATATATATATATATATATATATATATATATATATATATTACGTCAAAGGAATTCCTTAAAAAACATTCATATTAAGAGAAAAATTAAAATATTACAGCTTGTAATAGCGTTCAAAATTTAATAAGTAAATGAAATCAAATACAGGTAAGTCGTAAATCAAAACTGAAAAAAAAAGGACATTAAAATCGCCACTTCATCTGATTTTCCCATAAATTTGTTTCATTCGTCTTAATATACAAACAATTTAACGTTTAATTTTGTAAATAGTAGCTATGCATTATATAATATTATAACCATTGTAAATAGTATTTTTGTAAAATTTTTATTTTTCTTATAATAATTTTATTGCAATTAAGAATTATAAGTGCATATATTTATATACAAAATTAATTTATTTCGTAGAAATAGAATTCATTATTTTTTTGGAATCGAAAATTTCTCTTTCAGTTTGAAGATTGTACTCATGGTTTTATATAGATTTTACCATAAATCGACTGAGAAAAACCATACAAAATAATCAAAATATATTAAATTGAATTACAAATTAAAATGCAGAAATTAAAATTTTTTATCCAAACGAGTTTCTCTGAAAGCTATGCTTTATTTTAGAAAAATTTTACATTTTTCTATAGTCATTCTACATTTGCTGAAGACACAAATTTGTGTCACATGAGAAGTTCTCTGTGAAAGAGAAATAATTTTAAAATATTTAACTATGATTTTATATATATATATATATATATATATATATATATATATATATAAATATATAACGCATAAATATTTTCGTCACAATCACTCCAATGAACTGCAATTTTTACTTCGAATTTTGATATTTATACATACTAAAAACCAAAAAGATGAGTTTGTTTTACATAAAAGATTAAAATATATATATATTTGGTTTGCATTTAAAAATTTTTTCCTCTACATTTTATAAATAAATAAAAACTGTGAAACATATCAGTGTTTTCTTTCTGTGTAATAAAGATATTAACATTTTATTTTTCTAAAAATTAATTATATTTTTTGGAAAGTTTACGTCTAAATTTAAGGGATGTATTTAGAAAAATTTGCAGAGGTTGTTGAATATTGTACGGTGAAATAATTTTTTAATTCTTATTACGTTTATTGATATTTATTAAGAAAAGTTCTTTTCTTTATGCATTAATTAGAAATTAATTAAATATTAATTAAAACTTCCTATTTTTAAAATTTTTTTTTCCAGTTTTGAAAACTTGGGTAAACTATACAGGATTAAAAATAAGCATTTTCTAAAATTTTTATATTTGGCTCATAAAATGTTGTAATAAAACATTTAAAGGAAAACTAATAATTAAGGATTTTTCTCAATTATTTCGGAAATACTTTTATGAGAGAAAGAGATTAAAATATCAGATACTTATATATATAATTGAATTATATGAAATTCTACTTATTTTGTATTGAGGAGAATTACTAGATATGCTTTGAATGCTACAGCTTTTGTTACGTCATCAATGGTTTTTCCTGAGAATAAAGTGCCGAGCTGGCAGCCGATTGGTTAGCGCTTTTGCTTTCGGTTCAACAGTTCGTGGGTTCAAATCCCACTTTGGGTATGGATGTTTGTAGTGGTTCGGAATCCACTTTAAACCGTAGGTCCTGATCTAATTAGCCCTCGTGTGCAAAAAATGACCGTTGAGCGACAGACAAACCAACTGAGAATAAAGTTTTTAATGAAAGTACTGATAATCTGAAGGATTTTATGTCAGTAAATATTTTAAACTTTATTAATGTGCATATTTTTTTGGCTTTTCGGGGTCACATCTAAATAATATAAATTACTTATGTGTACAATAATTATTATCATTACTATTTATATAAAAATGAATAATTTTAATTTCCGCTTTATAATTGCCTGTAAATTGTTGAAGTTCTATGCGCAAACAATGTACATTTCAAAAAAGAAAAAAAAAAAAAATCAGATTTTTGATTCTCACACGACATATTTTTTAGCATTTATCAGACTGGAAAAACGAACTTTTTTAAAGACTTAGAACACATGGTTCTTAGTTCGATAGATTTGCCTGTACCACAAATAACTGCCATGAGTCAGTGTCTATTTCGTGCTTCCTCGCGATTCCTTTGCGTGGTGCTTTCTATTAAATTTGCGTACTCCATTTTTTTGGTCCACCGATTTTTAAGATTACTCCTATCTTTATGCTTCGTGATATCCGCTTTTTTTTCTGTTTCGCAGTTTTTTTTTTTTTTTTAGTCCGTGGTAAGGCACGTGGCTTGTTGAATTTTTGATGACTAATATAGTAGTCTTGATCTTTCGATGATGTAGTTAAAAAGTTAAAGCTTATTTCGGTTTTCTTTAATGAAAGATTATTTTAGTTCTTAAATAAATCTATTATTTAAATCAAATGTTATTTATTACAGTCTAGTTTTTGAGTTGTTATGCCAGTTAAAATTTTGACTTTAAATTCTAAAATTGATTAGAAGTCCTTTCTTATTGTATCGTTAATTCCCCCCAGAAAAAATGATTGCAGTCAATGTTAATGGGATTAGTAGCGGTAATGCAAAACTTATATTATTTCTAATACATGTGACAAAAATCATTATGAAACTTTAATATTGAGAAATGAACTGGAAATTAAGCTCTTTTCTCCTTCAAAACTTTTAAACGTGGTTCTATTCATTTTCTTGCCAATGTAGATGCCGAATGGCCTTTGTTTGCCTGTAACTATTGCAACAAAAGACAGAATATCTTTTGTTATACAGTTCATGCATTCGATTTCCATTTCTGGCTTTTAATTGTTTATAGTGGTTCAGAATCTACTTTGAATTGTAGGGACCGATCAAAATAACCACAGTGTGCCAAAAAAAGATTATTGACAAGTTAGTTTTCCTTTGCTTTAATTTTTTTTTTTAATTAACTTTTAATACGAAGTGATGTCACAATACATGTGCTCAATCTATGTGTCCATGCCGTGAAAGTTTTAAAAGTACTAAATCCAAATACGAAGAAATCGTAAAAAATAGTATACATTTGTAAAACAGACGCATATTTAAACTTTGGAATTACATTTTAAAGAAAAAGATACTGTAGAGAGAAATTTACTTGCAAAATAAACATTTTTATTTAAAATTAGTCTGCATAAATATGAGGTCAAAGTTTTCCTTTGATAACAGGAATAACTTTTGAAACTCAAGTCTAATTTAATTTAACAACAGGCAGTTTAAGCGAACGTATTTTGTGTAGCAGTTCTCTAAGAATTTACGGGAAAAGATAAGAGAATTAATTTGCTTAAATTTATCAAGACATTTATTATTCTAACTTGGATAAATTAATACGTCAGTGGATAAGTAAAATAAATGCGTTCTGTTTAATATTAATTATACGTTAGTAGTAATAACTTAGAAATTCTGCCTTTTGTGCTTCAGTTTCAATACTTAGTCGTTTTCATAATTATGAAAATGGTAACGAGACAGAAACAGAGGGCTGTTATTTTTACTTTGTTTCTTACACGCTCGTTACCGATTTTCCTAAAATGTCTTTTTATTCTTATTGTACTGATTTTATATTCTTCATAAAATTTATTATGTAAAGTGTCTAATATTTGATGAAAGATAATAATTTTGAATATCTACAGCAGTAATTTAACTATCAATAAAATTGTGTTTTTTTTAAGTTTCTATTTAAGTGCTTTGGAAATCGCAAAGATTCACATTTTTAGTCATTGGAATATAAATTAATCATTTGTTTAGCTTTAAAGAAGTTGTTAAAGTGAGCGGCAATTTTTTTTCTGTAATTTACTACCCTTTGTAAGTAACTTGAGGCTGAAAATGATGACAAGTTTTCTATCAACACACTCACAAAAATTTATTTTTCAGAATGTTCTCAATGCTTAGGAAATCAAAAAATAAAAAAAATTTTTCTTTTCATTGTTATTATCCACACACGTATGTCTATATATTAGAAATCTCTTAAATTTTTAATTGGAATGAAATATTAAACAAAACATACAAAATAAAAATATTTTAGGGGGAAGGAAATTCGGCACTGGTGCCGTATAATGTATGCTTCCAAATTCTGAATTTTTTTGGCGATGAAGAAATGTTGCCAAGATGACGTATGGGGACGTGCGCGATGACGTAAATACTAGGGTTACCAAAATAGAGCTTTCTGCATAATTCTTATTGGTCTCCATATGTATGACGTAGTAAAAACGACGTTGCCATATATACAAGAAAATCCACTAAAAAATCGTCAATCTCAGAATTTGGCATCCTGGATTATAGCACCTGTGCCGGGAATTTTTTATTAGAAAATAATTACCTTAATTCTTTAACCAGATTCTAATTATTTTTCTACTACATTTTTTTTTAAAATTTAGTTTTGTTATCAGGTGAAACGGGCAGCTTGTGTTTTTTCGTATGTAGTTTTAATACGTCGATTTTTTTAAAATTTAAAATGTGTTTTCATGACTTCATTTATTGTTCAGGTGATATCTCGTTAATAATGTGTATCTATGAATGAAACACGTGCTTGAGAAATGGTGCATGTTTTTTCTCGATTGCAAGCTCATCATTATATCTTACGTATATAAAAATTTTTTCATAAGAAAAATACAAAAATTAATCATAGTATTTAGATATATATAAAGCATTTTTTTACCATTGGTGCTAAAATGTATGTAAAAATTGGTATTTATTCTAATGTATTGCGGTATTTATTCGATTTTAAGACGAAGATAGTCACAGATATTCGAATAAAAGATGGAATTATTTCTAAATTTGAATCTGGAATTTTATAATGGATATTTGGCTCTGTAGAATATCATTGCTTGCACATTTATACTTTTATGTCTCTATGGCTAAATATATACATTTCAAAATAAAATTCTGGTATACTTCCATTATTGATGTTACATATAAAATTAAAATTAGAGTAAAACGTCAGAAAAGGTAATTAACGGGGTTTAATATTTTTCTAAAAAAATGAAACCTATTAAAAATTGATTTATATTATATACATATTTTAAAATATGAATAGTTTTTTTGTCATTTTAATTAGGTTGAGTTGTGATAAAAATAAAATTCTAAAAATGACCAAATGAAAAAAGATTTAGAAATTTTTTTCGCGAAATTTGAATATTGAAATAATTTTCATTTTAAATTTCAGAATTATTATATTTTTGCTTTTTACTATGCATAAATGTATTATAGTTTCGAGATTTGAAATGATGAAAATATAATACTTTTAACAATTGTAAATTTCACAAGAAATTTTTTTATTAGTTTTCACCATTTTCTTGTGCTCTCAATTATCTTCAGTGTATATCAAGTTGAAAGATTAAATTAAAATAAAAATAAGTTTAAGCTTACGCGTATGCTATATTTAATATTTTAATTTTGAAATTCAATTAGGCTGTTTTGTGTAGGGCATTAGATCTCTATTAAATGGATTTTTGTTTTCATATTTACAATCAATTTATTCCACATTACTTCAGAAGATTTATAAATATTTTAGCATTGTTAATATTTGTATTTCGGGGGTTGAAGAAAACTTCTAATTAACCAAAGAAAGAAATTGAGAATGAAACTATTTATTCTCAATTTTATATGGTTTATGGTGTTATATGGCTTTCGCAGTCGCAATTTTTAGCACTGAATGTTTAAGAAATTGTGATAATTTTATTAATCGTCTGCGCTTTAACAGAAATTCATTGTTTCAGGGATCTAAACATTCATTTTTTACGAATCAAAAATGTATTCGGTAATCATTGAATATATTTTATGTACTATGTGTTTTTCTGTTAAAAAAAATAGTTATTAAAAGTATCAGTGATCTCATTTTTTATTGAAAAATGTCTTAATTCTAATATTGTTTTCGCTTAGTTAGAAGTGTATGAAATAATCAGACTTTAATCAGTTATCTATTTATTTTGATTATAATATGACAACATACAAATTAAATACCCGATTGTTATTACGGTATAGTGTAACATCTAAATCTCTCATCCTTCAAATTCAGGAAATACGTGAAAATGTTTGTCAGAAAAATTAACTTAGAATTATACATGCCGGCACAGAATTACATACTGAAATGACTGTTTCGTCATCGTATAATATTTCAAGTTGACAACTAATAAAAAATAAATGCAGTGTTCGCTTTTGAATAAATGCGAAAAATAGACGTACATGAGACGTATTTCTTTTTCGCCGTCTTTTTGTGTGTCTGAGTTGCGGCCCCGAAGGGTATACCTGCCGAGTGTGTTCCCCCACGCCCTTGAAAGACAATGAATGGATGAATCGAGATGAAAGAGATAAGCAAAGGGAAGAGTTGTGCAAATCATCTGGGATTATGACACCGCCTTTCTCTCACTTGCCATTTCTGAAAACGCAAAATGGTCGTTTGGGGTTAATAATTCCGGCAAAAATCCTATTCTTTTTGTGCTGTTACCAGCCCTTGAACCTTAAAGCGGATTCAAAACAGCAGTATGGACTTTTGTGAAGGTACTGGGTGATGGAAAGAGACTTGTTTGATACCTCATGAAGTTTTCAGAGGGCTGGCTCTAACTAATCTTTTGACATGCTAGGTGACTGTTGATAGGGTTGGTCACGATTATATGGACTGGCGTGACAAAAGTATCTAAGGTGGTTAAAAAGAAAGTAAATGCAATATCTTTAATAAAACATCACGCCGCATGAGGAGTTCATTAATTAATGAGTTTTATTTCACAAATAGAACTATCAATTTAACTATTAAGTTACGTTTTTACACATTTCATGTGGTACCCGACTTTTAATCTTTAGTCTCATATTGAAATAATGAATATAAGTAGTTTTTATATGATTTGTATTATTCGTACAAATCTATCTTTGCTTGGAAATAAAAATTACAGATTACCAGAGTATTTTTCAAAGTTTTTTTTTTTTTATTTGATTAGTAAATAAAAGTTTAGTTTAAATGAAATGAATGACAATACTTTTTAATGAACTATTTACGTAAAAGAAAGAGAACAAAAAGTTAAGACGCATTCATTTCGTAGTACAATTTAAGAATACATTTATTGTCGGTTATGAAGTAATGTTAACACACAGTTTAAGTAATTTTGTACTTCTCTTTAGTTGTAGAATCACTTTTATTCAAAATCTCAATTTATCTAAGTAAATTATATGTAATAATTTACTTTGATAAAACTTAATTTGCTTAATATAAGAAAAGCTTGCTAATTTACAGAGGGTATTAACACATTTTTAGAACGATTTCGCGGCCGTTTAATTAATGTTTAAAATGTAAAGATTTTTTTTTTTTTAAATGCTCGATCTGATAGCCTTTTTTCTGGACTATAAGTCTGCATCGTGATTTTCATGATAGAAGAGCTTTTCGCAATATTTTCAGGGGTTATTGCCTTCCATTCCTCTTCCACTACTTTCTAGAGTCCATCTATCGTGGTGGGTTTGTGTTTAGAAAAGAGCCTTTTTTAACAGACCAAAGGCACAATAGTCCATAGGTGAAACGTCAGGAGACTTCGCAGGGATATGTTGAAAATGTATACATGCTATACCTGTATTAGTCATCATTTTTTCAAGGAATGCAGTGGTAGTTTTCGAAGTATGACTTATAGCTTTGTCTTGATGAAGTTTCTCTCTTTGAAAGTCATTGGGATAAATTAGTGGAATTTCTTTTGTAAATATTGGATGTAAAACCTTCTCCTGATAGTATGATGAGTTGATTTTAACATTTCTTTCCACTCTTTTTATTTTTAATTTCCCATTGTAAGAGAAACCTGTGACAATTATAAACCCCTTACTGAAACTTTCTTTACATTAACGGAAACGTGTTTGTACATTTTTTCTCCTAATTTTCTATAGTAAAAAGTCCTCTTTTTGTTACAGTCATTTAGGTAAACCCATGCTTCATCAAGGGACTCAATGTTTTTTCATTTATCTCCTGCTAAGTGGTTTTCATACAGGATTCTATTAAATGTATTGCTTTGAGCCACATGTCTCGGCAAAAGCTGGTGAACATTATGTTTTTTAGCATTTTTAAGTTGTAAATACTGGTTTATTATATTATTTATTGTTGCTACAGATGTATCTAAAGACTTTGCAATTGATTTTTGCGTTGGCGGATTTTCTCTTGTTACCAGCGATTTCACTTTAGAAACATTTGAAACAGTACGTACTTTTTATAGACATTCGTTTGAAGTCTTCTTTCTATGTAGAAATAATGATTGACAGTTTTTACCTGTCCGATTAATAATATTCCTTATTTTGCACTTAGAAATTTTAATAACATGCATTTCATAACGTTTTTGAATACTGGAATAAGAACGTTTATCTTTGGAAAGCGCAAAAACATATCCTTCAGTTCACAGCATGTTTATATGTGACATTTTGAAAGAAGAATAAATTTAAAAGTAGCAGACGAGATATTTCTCATTTCAAATAATAAGCTGTTGCCAAAAATTTTTTATTCTAAAACATTTACTTTTTTTAATTCGTTATCGAAATCGTTCTAAAAATGTGTTAATACCTTCTGTATAAGCAAGGGAATTAAAAGTCATTAAAAATGGCTTTTGTGTTTCTAAACATAGAATAGAGCTATCGATTTTAAATTTCGTTTTCGGAGCACTGAAATTGTTGAAGTTATTACTAAAGTTCGATTGTAAATTTTTTTTTTTTTTTTTTTTTTTTTTTTTTTGAAATTTTAACTAGGAAAATGGGGTGTGTATAATTGCAAATATATACTGTTAAAGGAAAAAGTTTCATTTAATCTGTAAAGCTTTGAATGCAGTTAAGTATGTGTTTTGTCTCATAATTCTCATTCCCAATTGAAAATAATACGTTTACAACTCAGTATAAAATATCACTTTAAATATTAAATAGACATTTTCATATTTGATATTAT
Source organism: Latrodectus elegans (assembly GCA_030067965.1). NCBI lineage: Eukaryota > Metazoa > Arthropoda > Arachnida > Araneae > Theridiidae > Latrodectus > Latrodectus elegans. The sequence goes on along the minus strand of CM057818.1, from coordinate 45,052,227 downwards.
AAAAAGAGCTTGATATTCCTTTCTTTTTTTTTTTAATATCATTAAGCATTACAACTTGTGCCAGTTATTTGAGCTACGTATAAGTGATTTTTTCGTCGATATTTGTATAGTGTGTTTAGAGTGTTCCAATGGCACTGAAAAAATTGTGTGAACATACAAAATAATAATGAAATTTCATAATTGCTCTGCAAAAATATACGCGATTAAAACGCATTTCAACAAAAAAAATCCGATAATTATTAAGGTTATAAATTTCATATAAGTTAAAATAATAGCCCCGATTCTAGTAATTTCACCGATTCCAGAAGAATATGCGACTGCTCGATTAATCATGCCAAACACTATTTACTTTTAAAAAATAAAATATTTAAGATCAATGATAAAGCCAACAGTTGTGAAACGCGAACGTAAATGTTTGTTGTGGTTTGTAGTTCATTTTAAACCTAATTCTGTAGAAATTAACAATTGGGTGCAAAAAGAAGCATAACGAACCATATTTAACTACTATTTAAATATTTTAAGGTGTTTAAACGTTCGGAAAATTCCCAAATAATTCATTTACGATAGGTTGCATTAACAGTTGTCTTAAGAGAAGAAAAAAATGAAAAGAATTGTTGAGCAACTACATTGCCATTTTTCTTTGCGTAAAAATAAATATATGCATTTAAAAATATCTGTTTAATTTAAACAGTGTGAAAGAGTTTTATGTGATGTTTTTTTTCTTTTATACAGAAATATTTATGCTTGCTTATATCATTTATTAAAATACAAGTATTCATTTAAAGAAATTAACATAAAAACGAATTCTTTCGAAAGTTACTTTTAGTCAATAAATTAAGCTGCAACTTACGATTAAATCTTTGACTATTATGGGAATGATATTGATCTATCGTATGTAATTCGTTGATATTAGTTTTAATGTCATTTATATCAGCTGGATTTTCTGAGATTGTATAATCGTGCGCTTCCTGTTTAGGAGCGTACGTGCTTTCTTTCAGGAAGCACTCCTGATTGACGGCACGTAGCCTCAATGCTAACTATTTTTTTTTAATTGATTTGTGTAACCACTGAATTTTAACATCATTCAGGAATTAGTAGGTTGTTAAATATTTATATATATTCTTGGCAAAAAAAAATATGAATGTTAGCTCTCAATATAAATAATTCTGTAATGAATTTGATTCTGAATATAATATTTTTTTCTTTTGATGTAATAAATGTAAATAATACAAAAAAACATAGCTTTATTGTAGTTTTGGTTTGGTATGTTCTCTTCATTAATAAAAATGTAGCTTTAAAAAATTGTTTAGGCTTCACATGGAGTGTGTTACAGTTACAGCCAACGTCTAAAATAATGTCAATGACTGTTCTGTTAATTAAAAAAAAATCGGACGTTATATTTGCATAAAATAAGGGACTTTATTACTTTTCTAATTCTGACATTTTTTGTTTTCAAAATGTACGTTCCTAAACAGAAATCTTTTGAAAACTATTCCATGTAATTTTTTTTTTCATTTATGACAATGTTTCTGATTTATGGTTGTTTTCCTCTTTATTTCTTAAAACATATGAAATCTCTAAAATTGTGAGTAATATAAAATCTTTTTGATCGCGCTTTCAATAAAGAAACATTTTTTTTTTTAAAAAAATGACGTTCTTCAAACATGTATTTGAGCTATAAACATTTTTCCTTGTAGATATTATTATGCAATGAAACAAATACACCGTTAGTTCCACATCAGCTTTCATGCATGTGGTTTCATTTGCGTAGTGTATAGTTTAATAAAACTGAATAAAGACTGCATTTCTCATTAAAAGAAGTCTGTTTGAAAGAATAAAATAAACACATTTTTATTAAAAATATCTTTTTTTCAGAAGTAAGAAAAAAAGGAGAGCACATGTAAATATATGAGTTTAAAAGAAAATCTTTGCATACGTAACTTTGAAAATTCTCTATTCAAGTTGAACGAAAAGTGTTCTGAATTTCGTGCTTTTTAATCTTTTGAAGTATTACTTAACATCCCACTTTCAAGAGCCCGATTCCTTCTAGAAACCAATCATTGATCATTATTATAATGATCTGAATGACCTTGGTGTATCTTTGCGGAAAGATCGTTGGTACCCATGGACTAATTTTAGCTGATTGCTAGGGAAACTGCATTTATCCTTCATTTTTCCACTGCATCCCTTACGTCAACTTTAGACGTTCTGTAACAGAACTGCCTTTTGTAACACCTTTACGATTTATTTTAAGTCTCTTATGCTAAAAAAAAGGGAGGAGAAGGGAAAGGAAAGGAGTTTAGCATCAGGTGTGTCTTTGTTGCAAACGATTTCTAGGAAATTTTCTTTTGTTTCGTCGTCTGTGTTGGCTGATTTGTCTGGGCGATCTCCCAAACGTTTCAGTTTTTTTTTTTTTTTTTTCTTTCTTTGAAGAGTTTTGCTGAGTTCGGACTGGCTGCAGTTCCAGACAGTTTGGCGCTCGTGTTCTCTAGGCAGGTGCAACCTGTATTTAAATTTGTCTTAGTGAAAGCTAACAATTATTTTTATTTGTTTTTTAGATGATAAGTGAGCATCTTTTTCTCATCTCGTTATTTCTTTTTTCACTTCGGATTTGTCGACGTTGAGAGGGTCTATATGTAACTTATAAATGTTTTATATTAATGTGCTGTAGAGTTGCTTCATTTATCCATCTTCGAAGGGAACCACCTTCTAATATCGCTTATAAAATAAATATGATTTGTAGTCATTTGATTTTAATTAACGACTTTGTGTATAATAATAGAAAACATAAATTTAGTAATCGAGGAAATATAACTATTTTGTAATATTTATACACATTTTTGACATTATGTTCTTTCTTTTTTAAATTGTCCTTATTTTATCTCATCAATAAAGTTATGCATTAACTAAAATAGGGAGTTCTGTATTGAAGCAGTAAACTTTGTCTTATTACTATATTTTTGTATTTACGACCATCTGTTGAAAATAATTGTATAACCAAATTACATTTCAAAATAAAATTAAAAAAAATGCCTAAAAAAATTTTATTTTATGAAATGTCAATATTTCTTCTCATTTGCGTTTCGAATACCGAAAAAAAAAAGTTTGAATGCCCAAACTGTATTACGTTTTTCTTTTATTACCTAAAATTGTCTTTCTAATTTTTCAATGTTTTATATGAAATAAATATTTGTAGGATACTGTGGTTGTAATATCACTTTAATTTGTAAAGTATACAAGGTATCTGATTCAAACGTCCATTATTTGGAGAGGTTATTCGTTAAACAATGAATATCACTAGAAAATTACAAATTTAGAGTATAATTTCTAAAAATAAGAAAAATCAATAGTCTTACATCAACTCTCTTAGTATCTCTGAGCATATCCAATAGTTCTTCTGTTCCGCGAGGTCATTTGTAGCATTTTTATTGTCGCAGCAGATTGAAGCATAAAAGTTTTTAAAATTGTAATTCTTTCATGAGTCTATTTTTTTAACAAAAAAAAATTACCAACTTTACTCAAAAACATTCAGTGGATATCTTATTTGCCTTGTAATTGTACGAGGGTTGCTATTTATATTTCTGGCCTTGGCAACAGTAAGTGTTTCTAGGCGACCGAAGACGATTTTAATCGAAAGTTTGATATTTTTAAACATAAATTCAGCAGACGATTTACCATTATAGCTTTATTTGTGTTGTTGACAGTAAATTGAAAAGTTCTTCTCTGTCAAAAAATGGAATTGAATCGTGAACATTTTCGTGCCATTATTTTTCATAACTTTCGACGTGGATTGTCAAGACAAGAGTGCTTCGATGAACTTAATTCTTTCTACAGCGATAAAGCGCCATCCTACAGCACTGTAAAAAATTGGTATAACGAATTTAATCGTGGTCGATGTTCGATCCAGGACGAATCCCGTGCAGGTCGTCCAAAATCCGTTGTTGTGCCAGAAAAGATCAATGCTGTGCTTGAACTGATAAAGCAATATCGTCATGTGACATACCGTGAGATAGAGGCGTCTTTGGACATTAGTATGACTAGCATCAATAAAATATTGAATGAACATTTGAGCGTAAAAAAAATTTGTTCGCGTTGGATCCCGCATAATCTGACAAACGCTCAAAAAAAGGCTCGTGTCGATTGGTGCAAGGAAATGTTGGAAAAATACATTCAAGGTACATCAAAGGCTGTGTATAACATCTACACAGGTGACAAATCATGGATCTATGCATATGAGCCGGAAACAAAACAGCAATCAACTGTATGGGTCTTCCAAGACGAGGCAAAACCAACAAAAGTTGTTCGAGGAAGAAGCACATCGAAACAAATGATTGCCTGTTTCTTCGGCATTAACGGTCATGTGGCAACAGTGGCGTTAGAGCAACACAGGACGGTCAATTCTGAATGGTACACGACCATTTGTTTGCCAGAAGTCATCGGAGAAATTCGAAAAAAGCAGAAGAACAGGCGAATCATTCTTCATCATGACAATGCGAGCTCTCACACATCGACTCAAACAAAGGCATTTCTGACGGAGCGAAAGATCGAACTGATGGGTCATCCGCCGTACAGGCCTGATTTGGCACCCAATGACTTCTTCTTATTCCCACACATCAAAAATAAATTACGTGGACAACGATTTTCGACCCCCGAAGAAGCGGTTGATGCATTCAAAACGCATGTTTTGGAGTTACCTCAATCGGACTGGAAAAAGTGCTTTGAAAATTGGTTCAAACGCATGCAAAAATGTATTGATCATCATGGAGAATATTTTGAAAAACAATAAAACCAATTTCGATCCTACATATTTGTTTTTTCATTATTAGGCCAGAAATATAAATAGCAATCCTCGTATCATCGCATCTTATCCATCAGGTGGGGAAAATTGATTGACAAGTCTCAGTGAAGAAAAATGGATTTGTAACCATTTCATGTGATAGAGTACGCTTCGATTTTCGAACTGTTCCGACTTTTAAGTATTGGGAGGTCTTTCGGAGCCCAAAATTCTATAATCATGCTTAGACTCTTTGTTCCTCCCTTGAAATATTCCTTCATCTGAAAAATTATGCAATTTAGAAAAGTGTGCTCATTTTAGTTCGAGATGGCATCTCCAGAAAGTAACTGCAATTTCTTTACCATTCTTGGTTTTTAATAGAACACGGTGTTGATGGAGGCAGAGAAAAACACCCTTCCTGAACAAAACTGGTTGCAATCTCAAGTTGAAAAAAGTGAAAATTTGCTGTGAATCATCTTCCATGCTGCATTAGAAAGTGAACTCCGATATCTCCTCAATTTTGCTGTGCGCTACCAGCATCGTACTACTAGCGCTACTAGCGTACTACCAGCGCTACTACTAGTACTACTACTACTAGTACCAGCGCTACTACTAGTACTAGTACTACCAGCGCTACTAGCAGCAGCTTTTTGTAAAATAGTAGCTTTTGCTACCATTTTACAAAAAGCGAATTTATTGTATGAAATCTTTAAAATATTTTTGCATTGTTATTGCGAATTTATTTTGCATACCTATAAACAGTGTATATCTTCTCCTATGGTGACGCCATTTTTCCTTTTGTCAGCTCTTGAAGAAATGCATATGCGCCACACGCAAAATAATTACTAAAAAACTGTAAAATGTACGAATTCAGCATGAAATCCAAGGATTTTTCTTTTTAATCTCCAAATTTACAATTGATAACTCTAACTTTGATTCCCATTTTATTTGATAATTATAGACTATATTTATTTAAATGAATAAATTTATAGTTTCCATATTAAATTTTGTCTCATGCATATTAAAGTATTTTTAAAAATTATAAAATCTCTTGATTATATTGCCTTCATATGAATTATTCAGACCATCATAAAGCATGAATTTATGTTATTTTCCTACGGAAAATATTAAAATTTAGTAAGTTTTATTTAAAAACAAGCAATAAGTATTTATGATAAATGTGCTTATAACTCAATTATTTACTAAAAAACTTAATTCATTTATGAATAAAAAAACTTTTTTTCCATATGACTTATTTCAGAATTTTGCTGCATTGTTCACCATGAGATATTATAGCGCTTGACTGAAATACAATATATTTTTCGATTTTGCTTAAATACATTCAATGAATGCATTAATACAAAATAATTTATCCTTTTTTCAAGAATTTACTTACAAAATAAACTTGATGATATAAAATTAAATTTTTTTTTTTATCGATTTAAGTTAAATATTATTTTCAAATAAGGATAGTGAAGTATAAAATGGATTATTCAGCTGATGTCAAAGCGATTGAATTATGAATTAACTCTTTTAGTTTGCAAAATGTGGTAGTATAATTAATTTTTACTTTTCCATAATCATACTCCCTGTTAATTGATTAAGTAATTTAAAATTCTATAAATTAAAAACGCTTCTTGAAGATGCTGTCACATAATCTATAATTGATAACAAAATCAACTTTCGCACATTTCGAGTTATCACCTAAAAATAAATAAGGCGATTAGAATATCATTTGCCTTCGAATATACTATTTTTTTCGATAAATAACTTAAAAGTGGAATGTAACAAAATAGAGGAAATAAAGCAATGATGATTTGACATATGTTTTTAATATTCTAAACGTGTTTCCTGTTAGAACGCATCCTTTCAAAAAAAATTAAAGACAAAAAGGAGAAGTTAATGTTATAGGACTTCCTTCCAATTTGTACCTCGTTAATCTTTCGTAAATTCAAACACTTCTTGTGGGCTTTTTGCCACGGCTTAGAGCAGCTGCCCCATCTCCACCCCCCCCTTTTTTTTAAAGAAATAAGTTTAGTGTTTCGCATGAAAAATGTTATTTTACCTTTATTTCCCTATAGAATCATTAGTTTTCAAAATGCAACTCGTACTGTTACGAAATAGATGTCATTCTTAAATATACCGTGGGCTTACAATATTTTAGAATTACATTTTTCTTCTAAATATTGTTGGAAGGTAACCAAATATGGTAATTAGTAATATTTATTATTATGTCATCTTAAAGTTACTCATAATTTTTGCTCTATGGATAATTTTTAATTCTTTCATTGCAATCGTCTTGTTACTTTCGAATTTCACCTAATTTTCCGAGATGCATATCAGCATTTTTTTTTATCAATGTATATATAAATGTGTAGCCTACATTATATTGAATGATAAGGTGTATTTTAATAACGCTATTATTTTAAAATTAATGCCTCGTTTTCTCTCTTTTATTTAACATGTGGTATCTAAAATCATGCTAATCTGACTTTACAATCTGAATCGGGATTTTTAATTAGATACTTTTTCTGTAACATCTTTGTATAGTTAGCTTAGCAACTTCATAAAATCTGCTGAAACCGGAAAAATTTTTTTTATTTTTGTTTCATCTACTAAAAAATTGTAGTTTGGAACAAAATAGTATGTTTTTATAAATAGCTGTTGCATATTCATATACCTGTTTGAAAAGCACTTCTTTAATTACCCTGTAAACTATTAGAAACACCGTATGGAAAGTAAATGAAAAATGATATTTACTAAATGTTAATAATATACCTGTAGAAAAAATGATTAAACTTGTTAGCAGTTTTGGAGATTCACGGTGCTGCGAATTGATGGACACTTGCAGTTTCTGGTACTAATTGGCACCCTTATCCGATTAGGCTTGGAGTGGAACTGGACTTTGATGAGAGAAACGCGCAAACTCATTTCATGCAGCTTCAAGTGTATGCTACGCTTTATCTACTGTAGTAGATAGATGGGTTAGCCTTAGGTCCCATGGCCAAATATTTGAAATTAGTGAGGGGTCACTCGAATACAAAGAATCAAGGCAGGATGCGAAATGATGGACAGCATGCATTATGTTGAAAGATCCTGTTTCACATACCTTGAACACAGAAACAATCGCTTTCCTTAAGATGTCAGAAACGTACCGATCGCAATTCAAATTACCGTCAACTGCAACTGCCTTATGACTTCCATTCTATTACACCAGATAAAGTCTCTGTGATGGCATTGGATGATACCAGGTGACGAGCACTCTTGCCTGAGTCTCTAGACACTTTAATGCCTAGTTGGCAGCTGAATGGTTTGTGCTCTTGCCTTCAGGTTAACAGTTAGTAAGTTTGAATCCCGCCTTGAGCTTGAATGAATGTAGTGTCGCACCGGATATTCAAGAAGCCTCCTATTATAATGCTAATTGGGGCTGCTGTGCTGCCTTCTTTTCAGTCTCTAGGGATTTTGCAGAAGTGTCACAGCAGTCGTAGAAATATCATTTAGCTTGGCTCATCCCTGAAGCAATCTCCCGTTTTATTCCAGGAACTCCCCACGCACTGCTCCAGTTTCGGATTTTCTCTCCGGCACTGGTCTCGCACGTTCCAGTCTCGGGTCTTCTCCCTGGCATCTCCACGCGCCCGGTACCGGTTCCTGTCCATCTCGTTGCTTCACTTCGCCATGAGATGAACATCCCGGCGCCCCCTCACAAATAAATCTCTTTGCCAACCACAGGAAAATTAAATTATATTCACTTATGGCCTGCACAGATAGCTGTTGACTGAAATAAGGATCCAGGTCCGCCACAATAACTTCATGGTAATCATGTTTAGTCAGGTATTTATTTATATGTGTGATCGCCAACAAGATAGTCACGTTGTGCAATCAGATGAGCGATTTTAATTGATTCTTTTCCTATTCGATTCTGTTTTCTTTGCGTTGTATAAAATTCACTTACAAGAATTTTATTTTTAAATATTAATAAGTTAAAATATATTTTCCATATCTTCGTTAGGTGAAAATTGCGTTTAATTTCAGTGAATCGATATGAATTTGTTTACCGATGGAATAAAAGCTAAAATAAATGATTTAATATGCCTGTGGAGGAAAGTGTCTTTTTTAATAACCAGTAGACTCTTGAAAAGACTTTTTAGCAGCAATAAACAAATACTTATTTCCTCTAATTGTATGCATTTGTGTAAATAAAAAACCAAAAAAAAAATGGGAAAATCTGTTGAATGATTAAAGAAATAGAAATGCTTAGAATATGGATGTGAAAATGTACATTTTTAAAAAAAAGTTTCAAAGTAAAAAGAAGAATTATTCAGAATAGGTTTTATTAAGTTTATTTAATAATTGTATTTTTTGAGTAAGTAAATATATATTTGAAAAGATGTTGTTATACACATCTTGAAATATTCAATAAATTACGAGATTGGAACCTATTGAAGATGTTTAAAAACTCTAAAATTACCCATTTTATAAAAGTTATTGTCTTGTAATATACAGACTGTTGATTATTGAAATAAAAAAATTTCTGCAATAGCTTTAAATTCATGGAAGGTTTTTGAAGAAATCTTTAAATATAATTCTAATTTAAATAAAAAAAATATTAATTTTTGCAATAGTTTTTTTCTTGTATTTGCCTAATATAATTGAAAAATGTCACATATTTATAATTATATGCATATTTGGTTAAAATAAAATAAAATTATTTAACATGAATGTCGATACCTCCTGGAAATTTTTGACTTGTCTCCTGAAAAATTCTATAAAAATCCTAGAATTTGATTCTTGGAAATCTGCAGCAACCTTGTTATCAATACTGATTAAACCTATTACTTGATTATATTTTTTTTTATCTTGTTTTTGATTTTACTGTTATCGTGATGTTATTTTAGAGAATTTTCGGTATTTTTATGTGGATGTGTAATGATTGCATTGAATTAATTATTGCACCAATAAATAAAAATTAGCTTGATTTCTATTTATTGATGGAATTTATGTTTGAGGTTAGCATAATATCCTTTAATATGCCAGTTAAATTTTATATCAATTGGAAATTAAATATATTAAGTAAAAAAAAACTTAGCCTAAAACTGTGTGTGTAGATATTATTTTCAACACCTGGTTCTGTTCATAAAAAATATAATTTTTCTATGTTTAAGGACTGTCTAAGATATGTTTCAGATTCCAGACAACTTTAGATTTGTCTCATCCTTAATTATATATACTTTTTCTTTTCATAATTTGGACTAGCTATAGGTTTCCCCTCTTCATAGTAATATTTTTTCGAGAACTAAATCCTGTATTTCGTGGGATTAAGAGGCAATTTTTAGATCCCACGAGCTTTTTCTTGAGCAGAAAGAGGCGGGAGAGGACATTTATCATTTCCGTCACATCCACATAGTTAAATTTATCTTTCAGGGAGTGGTGGGGAAATAACGGCAGAGACCTTATCGCGCTCTTCTTTAGGAGGCTCACCTGACTGAAATGATGCAATTCAACGAAATCCTTTTTTCCATGTCTTTTTTTCCCTTGGTGGCTGTCCAAATAGCTGGAACATTTTATTTGAATTAATTGTCGTTTGGATTTTCAGGAAAATAAAAAAAGAAAAATGATATATATATATATAATATATATATATATATATATATAATCATTTTTCTTTTTTTTATTTTCCTGAGAATCCAAATGACAATTAATATATAAATTATTTTATTTTATACAGGTGCAACTGTCAACGCGATTATAATGCTTCTATTTTTGTTAATGTTCGCTTAGCAACGTCGTATCGAAATTTCTTATATGTTTAATAAGTTGTCTTTTATATTTGGTTAAAAAATGCTATATTGAAATTAATTTCTAATATTTTACGATTTCTTTTATCTGCTAAATGATGATTTTTGTTATATATGTTTTTATTTTATGAGGTAATTTTTTTGCAAATTAAATTAAAACATTTAGATTTTTAAAAATTTATCGTTTGCATAAAAACTTTCCGAAACTGTATGATAAAGCATTGAAAAAAATTAGTTCTTTTTCTGTGTCATTCGGAAATTTTAATACTTCTATAACTTCTGTGTAAACTTTACTATATATTGTTAGCTTCTGCTTATTTTTCTCGAGTTCACAAATTAAACTTGTGATTGCAAAAGCAATTAGTTTAATCAAAGGTCTTTGAATTTTTTTTTTTTTTTATAAAAATGAGCATTTTCTACCTTCAGCTTAGTATTTTAGCAGCATAATCATTGTTTACAAGGCTCAGACCTCTATAGAAACAGTAGTATTCCTTCATAAATTTTATCGAAGTCCGAAAACTATCGATTGAAAAAATCGATAGTTTTAGTAATTTTCCAGTAAATCTTCCACTGAATTTTACGATTATGATTTTATAGACATATATTTTCAAAAACCATAACAGAAGCATAGATCCAAGATTACAATATTTTAATCATTGGTGTCCAGTAATTCACCACAAAGTTATTGCAAATATTGTTTTCCATAATGTAAAATATATTAAATTAGTGTGTTACGAGGGTTGCTATTTATATTTCTGGCCTAATAATGAAAAAACAAATATGTAGGATCGAAATTGGTTTTATTGTTTTTCAAAATATTTTCCATGATGATTAATACACTTTTGCATGCGTTTGAACCAATTTTCAAAGCACTTTTTCCAGTCCGATTGAGGTAACTCCAAAACATGCGCTTTGAATGCATCAACCGCTTCTTCGGGGGTCGAAAATCATTGTCCACGTAATTTATTTTTGATGTGTGGGAATAAGAAGAAGTCATTGGGTGCCAAATCAGGGCTGTACGGCGGATGACCCATCAGTTCGATCTTTCGCTCCGTCAGAAATGCCTTTGTTTGAGTTGATGTGTGAGAGCTCACATTGTCATGATGAAGAATAATTCGCCTGTTCTTCTGCTTTTTTCGAATTTCTCCGATGACTTCTGGCAAACAAATGGTCGTGTACCATTCAGAATTGACCGTCCTGCGTTGCTCTAACGCCACTGTTGCCACATGACCGTTAATGCCGAAGAAACAGGCAATCATTTGTTTCGATGTGCTTCTTCCTCGAACAACTTTTGTTGGTTTTGCCTCGTCTTGGAAGACCCATACAGTTGATTGCTGTTTTGTTTCCGGCTCATATGCATAGATCCATGATTCGTCACCTGTGTAGATGTTATACACAGCCTTTGATGTACCTTGAATGTATTTTTCCAACATTTCCTTGCACCAATCGACACGAGCCTTTTTGAGCGTTTGTCAGATTATGCGGGATCCAACGCGAACAAATTTTTTTACGCTCAAATGTTCATGCAATATTTTATTGATGCTAGTCATACTAATGTCCAAAGACGCCTCTATCTCACGGTATGTCACATGACGATCTTGCTTTATCAGTTCACGCACAGCATTGATCTTTTCTGGCACAACAACGGATTTTGGACGACCTGCACGGATTCGTCCTGGATCGAACATCGACCACGATTAAATTCGTTATACCAATTTTTTACAGTGCTGTAGGATGGCGCTTTATCGCTGTATAAAGAATTAAGTTCATCGAAGCACTCTTGTCTTGACAATCCACGTCGAAAGTTATGAAAAATAATGGCACGAAAATGTTCACGATTCAATTCCATTTTTTGACAGAGAAGAACTTTTCAATTTACTGTCAACAACACAAATAAAGCTATAATGGTAAATCGTCTGCTGAATTTATGTTTAAAAATATCAAACTTTCGATTAAAATCGTCTTCGGTCGCCTAGCAACACTTACTGTTGCCAAGGCCAGAAATATAAATAGCAACCCTCGTATACACATCTAAATTATTTTTGGAATGTTTCTTATTTCATTATGGAGCTTATTAAGAGTGTCTAAGTCGACTCTGTTTTTTCATTTTTATAGTTAATTGCAGCAATATATGGATGCTTAACTTGCCAAATCGATTAACTCTTTTTTTAATTTATTGCATTTTAAGATCAAAATTCTTGATTGGCTCCTTACAAAAGAAATTTCTCTAATAATGAGTATTAACTCCACTAAATGACAAGGCATTTTTTAGGCATTGAATAATAATATATTTTAGAAGCTAGTCTGATTAACTCCATAATATAATTCATATATGATTGTTGCGATGTTTTCATTGTTAAGATCAGATGACAAATCTGCATAAATACAAAATTATTTTATTAAATTACTGCCAGTTATTTGTGTAGAAAAACCACCCGATTAATTTTTTGTCTTATTTAAATAATTCTTATTAATATTCTTCCATCCTATTATTTTAATTGTTTAATTTCTTCTCAAAAAGCAACTTATAGTAAAATTGAAATTCTTTAGTATTTGCTCTCGTGGCAGTTCGAATACAATTGGCTTATAATTTATTTTTCTTGTACTTGGCTCATGTGATCGATGAGTTACTAAAATTACTTCAAAGTGCAGAAATAAAAACTCTATCACCTGAATTGAAGTTTCACATAAGTTACTTGTCTAATAATTCACAATTTGCTATTGTATAATCTCAAGAAAAGAAAGCCCAGAACATTTTTTGATCGATGATTATCATAATGTAATAAGTCTTTAAAAAGAAAGCACCATTTTAAATGACGCATCAGGATTGATCTCTACAAGTACGTTGGAGCATTAACAGAAAAGTACGAGTGTAGGGATACCAGTAAATTAGTTGAAAAGGCACTGGATAAAGTTAGAGAAGTCGAAAAGTCACCTCATAGTGTGACTTTTAACTAAGTTACCGAATTTAATTCCATTAATATAAAAAAATGTATAGCAGGTAGACCAATGTCTGAAAAATTTACACCCGCCTTTATTGTATCCAACCTGTAGAACTGTGACAAGGAAAAAAAAAAAGGGAAGGATATGATGGACTCTTCTTGAAATTCATTTCATTTAATAAACATGAGTATTATAAAATTTTAAGGATTAATCGACATGACGTGAACTCAAATACAGATAACGAAGTTACTTAAACATATATATGATAAATCAATTTAAACAAGTTAATATTATTCGTAATACTTTGTAACAGATATTATTCATATTTGATAAAATCACTAATAAATCGTATGTATGCATTTATAAAATAGTTTTTCGTAATAAAGAAATAATTCAAAGTGAATTTAAATTAATAATTTCCTTCAGTTACCAAGTCAATTAACTCCTTTAATCACAAAAAAGGTAATAATAATAACTATTAATCTAAGTTATTTAATTTTATGCTTTCATTGTATAATTAGATATAAGATTAATGTTCGTGCACGCGCTCACATCACGTGATATTGTTTAGAACATAACAGATAAAGTTTTAAATTGAGAAGAATGGTTATGTTTCTCGAGTGGGAATTATATATATATATATATATATATATATATATATATATATATATATATATATATATATATATAATCCCCATATTCTTTGTTACGTTTGTTTGCGTCTCTAATAAAATAACTTAACCCCTTGACTGACGAATTAAATGGAATTTGATGCGACAAAAAAAACTATTTAATTTCGCTTAATTGAACTACACCATCAATTTACACCATCATCCCCACTTTCATATAATGCATCCGGCTTATACATGTTACGGGGATTATTTATAATCTTTACTAAACTCAAATATTGGCTAGTATAACATTCACCGTGCGAGACTTCTGCTAAACTGAACTCTTACTTTCAGTGTGCTTTTTTAAATGAGAATCGTCGAACGAGTGAAGCAACTATGTAATCTAATTGTAACTTGCACGGCGTCCGCCGAAAGAAGCGCTTGACGAGTCTGACTCGTCAAAGTCAGTCAAGGGGTTAAAAAACATTGGTTCGTCTTATGAATTAATTGATTTATTATTTTATTTATTGTTGCTACAGATGTATCTATAAACTTTTCAATTGATTTCTGTGTCGGTGGATTTTCTATTGTTACCAGCGATTTCAGCTTATAAACATTTGAAACAGTACGTACCTTTTTTGGATATTCGTTTGGAGTCTTCTTTCCATGTAGAAATAATGATCGACAGTTTTTACCTATCCGATTAATAATATTGCTTATTTTGCCCATAGAAATTTTAATATCATGCATTTCACACCGTTTTTGAATTCTGAAATAAGAATAGCTCTCTTCGGAAAGCGCAAAATATATATCCTTTAATCCACAACTTGTTTGTATGTGACATTTTGAAAGAAGAATAAATTTTAAAGTAACAGACGATATTTTTCATTTCAAATAATAAGCTGTTGCCAAAAAATTTTATTTGAAAACATTTCTTTTTTTTTTATTTTTCTTTTATCAAAATCGTTCTAAAAATGTGTTAATACCCTCTCTGTAAAATTTAAGGTCAAATATGTATTGTGAATTCTTATATGTATATTTTCATCACAGTAATAAAATTTTTCTGAATGTTACTTGTGGGTTTTTACAATACTTAATCAGTGATCGTTTAATAAATTACATCTTTTACATGCCTCTTGTATCTTAATTTTTTTCTTATGTATCTTCATTAAGGAGAATATTTATAGCAAATAATATTAGATTTTTCAAAATAAAAAATAAAATTTCATAGAAATTTCATTTCAGTCTGCTCGATTTTTAATTCTTTTATTTAATTAACTTAGACTTGTAAAAATGATTATCCTTTTTTTTTCTTTCTGAATGTCTGTTTCTGGATTATCCATTATCGTCGTTGTCCACGTTAGTCTTCTGCATCTTTTGGATTTAATGATCAAATGCTTAGGTAACAGTACGACCGTAGTTTCTAATGAGCCTTTCCATAGATGGTAATCTTTGACATTATACTGCTGGATGCCCTTGTTGAAACATTTCGTGGGCTTAAATCTTTAGTTAGATGCAGTTTTTCTGGATTGCTTTAAATAGCATCCTTCGATCTAATTCGTAGAATTTCACGAGTCACCTGGTTCTGGTCACATTTTAACAAGTGTCTTTTACTTTCTACTTCCGAGAATGATGTCCAATACCGCCCCATGCCATGATACCCGGTGCAGTGCCATTGTGGCGGTGCGTAAGGCAGCTGTTCCGCATCTTTTTTCCACAGTGTCTCCAGAGTCGATAAACCATCGTGGTGTTACAGACAGAAGCTTTACTTATCAATAAAGATAATTTCATTCCATTCTGACGTCCACATCCTCCTTTCTGGCGCAACTTGTCCAGTTTTGGACCTTGCGCCATAAAACCCAACCAACCAACCACATCCTTCTTTCATCGCACCTTTGGCGGCGGAGTCGTCTGTGGTTCTGCGTCAAGGGTAGACTAAGCAATGGACTTCTTGCGGACTGACCACTCTGTTGTAAACGGCGTCGAATGGTACGCGCAGACATTAGATGCATGCTTTACAGACTGAATGTGTTTTTCGTGATGTGGCATAGTGATCCGTCACTCCCTTTTGCACAATTTGCATGTTATTACGCGAAGTGGTGCATTGAGGTGGATGCGAACGAAAACGTCGGTCCATCGTACAATAGTTCGTGGGTTCAAATCCCACCTTGAACATGGATGTTTGTAGTGGTTCGGAATCCACTTTAAACCGTAGGTCCCGGTCTAATTAGCCCTCGTGTGCAAAAAATGACCGTTGAGCACCAAACAAACTGAATGTCATATTCACGACCTTTTGTTACAAATACTGTTTTTGACTTTTTTATTTTAATTTTACTTAAACTTTCAAATTTGTTTTAAATATATAATTCTAATATAGGTTTTCAAAACACGTGATAATACCTCTTATAAATAAGCTTGATGAATTATAGCAATAAAATTGTAAAAATCAAAATAATTTTTAAAAGTTTTGAGTTTCCAGCTTGTATTTCATTTCGCTGATGAAAATCAAATTTTCGTTTGGATCCATTCCGGTACTACTAGTCCTCCTGGTGGAAAAGTTCCTGGTATCACAAAATGTATCTCACACTTTCGTAATGAATGATTCCTATAAATGATAACTGTACCGTACATTTACCTCATCGCCACGATCCGATTCTATAAATAAGCGTTATCTGCACTTGGGGCTCTCCCTCCATCTTACAATATCTGCTTGATTCTCGAAGTATCTCGAGATCTGGGGCTCTTCCAAGCTGAAGCTGGTATCTTTTCTTGGAAAGAATCTCCCTTGTCTGAGAACATCAGAGGTTGCTTCGTGTGCAACTTCACAGGAGAGAGAGTTCACCTCACACGGTTACCCTCAGGAATGCCGAGTTCAGGTGAATGGGTTGTTTTAACGGAAAAAGTTGCGCAATCTCCTTCAAGATGCTGGAACAGTTGATAGATGACGGAAAGTTCCCCCTGTATCGAAGCTGCTCTCGATTTTTTTTTCTTGCATTCTTCAAAAAGTGCCTCGTATAAAGCTGCTTTAAACTGTAAATTATTGTTCTAAAGGTTAGAGGCAAGTGATGGATATTCTTTTATGAAGGGTGTTATTAAGAATTGAAACATTGTATACTAATGAGTACAAGTAATTTATTTGTATGAAACTGTATTGAATGCTTAACTTTTATTTCATTAAAACTTTTACAGTTGGCATGCATTATTATCTTTTTCGTTGTTGCAATTGATAAAAACGTGTAAAAACAATGAAAAATTTCGTAGAAAGAAAGATCGGTTGCCCTTTAAAAACAAAATATAATTTTAAAGGAATTACAATAACTTGATATAATCTGCGGTTGCACTGCAAATCGGAATTCAAGTACAAAAGTTCTTTGTGTTCAGCATTTTCCTTTTATTTATTTTTCAAGTCTTAAATACTGAAACAATTTTTTTTTTTTTTTTTTCAGAAAAATTTCCTTATTTGTCGACATGAAACACCAAGAACGATCATTGAAAAAGTGCAAGTGATAAGTTATTTAAAGTAATTAAAAAAAAAAAAAAAAAAAAAAAAAACTAGTGAAAGGCTATATCACTAATTATTTTTATAGAAAAAGCTTTCAATAAATGGTTCAGACTTAAATGAATCAAACAATATTTCATTGTTATTTACATTTCTAATTTTATATCACCGAGTAAATATATGGACATAGTTGACGTAAAAAAGGTATAGGGCACTATCATTAATTCTCATTACACACGTTACATTAGTTAAAAATCATTTTTTTCTTTTGTAAGTTAGTGTACCCCGGTATAATACCGGTATTGGTAATGATTTATTCAAAATCATTTGTTATAGAATATATTAAATCTTCACTGCTTAACAGCTTTAAAAATAGAAACGGTATAAGAACAATTGTTAAATTAAAATCAAATTCTTCCAACTATTAATAAAGCATTGAAATAAAGGAAAAATAAAAAAAAAAATTGTCTGGAATTAACTGACTTAAAGGAATGTGCTAAATAATTTATGCAGAGTTTACTTCAACTCAAAAAACTTGAATATAAAATTTACTTGATATTTAGAATGAATGATGTTAGAATATTAAAACATGTTTCTCAGTCCATTTTTTGATTTTACGTACCAAAAAATCTAAGACATCTTTTTTTAAACAGTTTCGGCACAGCGAAATACCTACAGTTGTATGCAGAGACTTTGACAAATTAAAAACTTGAAATAAATTAAAAACCACCTTCAAAAAATGTGTCAAAATAAAGGAATCCTATTTTACATCATAGAATACAACTGCCCCAGAAAGTTGTCTTCTTCGACGCCATTGCAACTGTTCTTTTAAACAACATAGTCATCAGGAACCGAAACAAGCAGTTTGAGTTTCCTTGCTTTGGTACTGTTTCCTTATCATGTTTGTCACTTCTTTGTCTAAGACTATTGATTTTAAACTGCCGAGTAAAGCTTCAAATATATAAATATTTTTCTTAAATCTGCTTTTTGAATTTGGTACTAAACATCGTTGTTTTAAATTTTTTTGTCTTTGACCCGTTAATGAAACACCTACAAATTCTAAAGCCATATTATGCATTATTTCATAATAATCTTCGAGTAATTCATTTTTATTTTTAAACAAAACGTAAGATATTTTTGAAGATATTTATTAGCAATAACACCAAAATTTAAATTTATTTATTTTTAAATCGCCACTCTTTTCAGTGATAAACAATAAAATCTTCGTTTTATTTATGATATTTTTAAATCTGCATTGTTCTAAGACTGGCATAAAAATAAAAATCATACGATTTTTTTTTTTTTTTTTTTTTTTTTTTTGGCCAAAGTAATATAATTAGCCTATAAGTAGTTTTTATCCCTTTATTATTTTTTGTTGGAAAAGTTGAAAGTGCCGTGCTTTATTTTAACCTAGTGACGCTTCCCAAAATAATGTCATGGTCACTTCTGGTTTATAGTTTTCATTTTTTTATTAACAGTTAATAGAAAAATGAACTAAGATTTATTATAATACATAAAGTTTTTGTTTTTGATTCAGTTCCATTTCGGATTTCCAGTTTATTTTTTAATATTTTTGTACCTTAAAATATGAAGGACAGTAAACTGTGAAACATCCAACATAAAACACATTCCCAGCAAAAGTTGGCAACATTGCCGTGAGGTATCATTGCTGCTAGCTGTCTGGTTTGAAAAATACTTAATGAAAACACATGTCCACAACTGCCTCTCCCTTGCCTTGGAAATAAATACATTCTCATCCAGCTTTGAAAACGAAGCCAAGTCTAAGTCGTCTATCTTCAAGTCAAGTCTATGGTCTAAGTTTTTGTGCGAGGTTAATAGCTTGGAGCCATATGCCTCTGTACTAATCATTTTGTAGACCTGATGAACAATTTGAGATGCCTAAATGCGATGAATAACAGATTTTCTGTCATGAGCCACCTAGCCGTCTGGAGTGTACTTACCTAACATCCATACCAAGCAAGGACCAGATAGGTGTGATTAGATTTATTGGTTTCTGAGGTCGCAGCAGCAGGCTGAATTCATCGTCCTATGTTTGCAGTATATAGCGAATACTGTACGAATTGCGACACGTTTTACACTCAAAACATCTTTAATTAATCCTTTTGTATGTTGACACACTCTGATACTGCCAATTTGGTAATGGATATACTTCATAAGTTTTCTGTTGGGAACATCCTAAACATCCTCCGTATTCTAATGTTTCTCTTTGTGATTTTTGTACTTTTGTGACCTAAGAAAGTTTTTTTAGGCTGATTTCTTTCGGACAAAAAATGCAAAATTGCTTAAAGTTGGAAGATTTGCCCACGACTTTTCTTTTTTTAAAAAAAACTGAAATTGTTTTTCATTTTACAACGAAATAAATGCCTTAATGTATATGTCAATTACTTTTGAATAAGCAAAGTCTCTATTGTCACTTTGTAAGGGGTGTTCCGTTTTTATTTAACTGCTCCTTCTTTATAGTGATATTAAATTTGTGTGTGAAAGTTATTGAGATAAAATTTCCACCAAAACCTTGTAAAACCATCTGATGCAAATAAATCAGCAGTTTTACATAATATATTAGATTTTAGCTTCTATAAATGGTAAAAAGTCCACCCCTATATTTCTCACCGTTAGATGCGAAATCGCAGAATTTTTATCTCTTGAAGTAAAGCTAGAGCCTGATTTCTTCTTTTATTTTTCATCGTACGTCATCTATATTGCTTTTAAGAATATTTTAAAGACTATTAACAATTATTACTTGTACAGTATGAAATTGAAGAAAAAATTATTATTATAGAGCAATTTTTTCCTATTTCTTTAGAAAAGAGTCTGCGCGTGTTTAATTCTTGCGAAACTAAGTAAACTAATAAGCCATACCTGTCTGTTAGTCTTTACAGTGGTTTATATGCATCGTGTTATGCAAGCTGATTTAACTATTTTCAATATAGCTACTATGTGATCTTAGTTATGAAATATCTCTTTAAATTTAGTGCAGAATATGTACAGAAATTCCCTATTTGTGTAGAAAACATTGTAAAAACAGATGCATAAAAATGATTCGATGGGACAATAAAAATTTTAGAATTTGTGTGGCTGCCTTCGCCATAATCAAACTTAGGGCATCAAAATAAGCGGACCCAACTTATTGAGGTCTCGAAGTGGTATTGTGTCATGAGTTTGAAAAGCTTGGTATTAAATTGAAATGACTTAAAACACCATCAAAGGGTTACATGATGTATGTTATTTTAGAAATTGTATATACTTTATCGATGCAATCGTTGGTATATAACTACATGTTTTGAGATACTTTTACTGAGCATGTAAATTGGTCTTACAGAAAATGTTTTCGGGGGACTCAAATTCTGTAGGTGATTATGCAGAGTGTAGCGATTTAATTATTGAACATTCAGTGCACAGCAATTAAAAGTTCCATGCATGAGTACTTTATTCGCAAGGCTGGCAATTCCATGCACCATGAGAATAAGTACTCCTGCATCAAAGTATTGTTTAGTATGTACGTGACCGAAAAGTATTAAATTTCAATAAAAACTGACAAATTTTCTTAATGTCGTCTCATGTATTATTTTTTCTCTTAAACATATCATTCTTGTGAAGAATGCATTATCATTCTTCTCTATTCATTTTGATGATATTGGGATAGATTTTAATCTTATAAAACGTTTAAAGTTTTGAAAGTGACAGTAATTTAAAATTATTTGTACGACAAAATTCCTATATTTTTATAAGGTTTTTATATAAATCACTCATATATTTTTAAATATAGTTCAAACGCTTTCCTCATAAAGTGTTCTTCATTTGTACATCTACTTTCTTCTACTGTACTTTGCTGTAATTATAATATGAACACACTTTTTCATTTTGCTTTTTAGGTCGAGATTATATCTGGGGAACTGGAAAAGTTGGCGTAAAATGCGAAGGTGTGTATTATGCTATTCCCTTTTCTTTTTTTATTTTAGAATTAAGTGCATATATGCTATTCATTTAAGCGAAACGATATTAGAAGGAGTTTCTATTTGTGCAACGATTATTATTCAATGTGAATTATATGGAAAAACATAATTAAACTCCAGTTTCCAGTTTATCAATTAGAATTTTCTAATTTATGTATCCTTTTAAATGTAAAAATATGCATTATTAAAATGCTTTGAATCTTGCTGTTGAAGTAAGGTGCGAACTCATGAACCTTTATCCTTAATTTGAATTTCACACAAACGCTTAACTATTTGTTTTAATTTTCCTTATTTTAATATACATTAATTTCTTAACAAAACAACTAGCATGTTTGTTAAAAATGTAATTTATGTTTTTTAAAATATTTATTAACCACATTACAAAAAAAAAAAAAAAAAAAAACTATTGAACTAAAGCTTTCTCTGTGCATTAATCTATGACTTGGAAAAATTCTTTATTATTAGTAATATACCTTAAATTCTTTTGGTATATTTGGAACGTGTTTTTATTTTAGGGTGTTCTTTCCGCTCTATAATTTGTTTTGAGCAATCACCATTGACATTTTTTTTTTTATTTAATCTTCATGTTAAGAAAATTTTAGCTAGGGATTTTATACATAACTTTGATTCAAAATTATCCATTCCTGATAAGTCTTTTTTTTTCCTGATGTATTATGGAAAATTTCCTCTTAATAAATCTGATATACGATATTTAGCGTAAAATTAATTCATGTACTTTTAGAATTACTATTGAAACCCAAGGTTCCACGTCTAAAAATTTTTATATATCAAGTACAAAAATTTCAATCTTAATATAAATAAGTTTGTTAGCATCCTTTATGGCAATGTGAAACAAAATTCACTAAAAATACTTCTCCACAGTATTTTTCTTCATATTATTGCAGTCTATAATCTTCCGATATTTTGTTTAAGAATTCCAATGCTACTGTTATGCAGCAAATCAATTTACCTTAAACATTGTATTGTTAGAAAACAATTTCATTGCATTGTTAGAATATCTAGCTTGTATTGCAAATAATCTTAGATTATACATAAACTAGTTAACGCTTAATTTCAGGGAAACGCAAGAATTCTAATGCTACTGTTATGCACCAGATCAATTTACCTAAAACTGATGAATTGTTAAAATATCTAGCTTGTATTGCAAATACCCTTAGATTATACATAAACCAGTTAACGCATAATTTCAGGGGTTAAATCAAGTTGACAAGCGTCACAGAATTTCATTGCAAAATATATTGTATTATGAAGATTTTAGTTTTCTCCTAAGTCATTTGAATCTATTCGTGTATATTTCCAATTTTCCTAGTATTAGTAAAGAAAAATTATGACATATAAGCAATAATTTAAAAAAAATATTTATTTTTCATTGATAATATTTATTTTTTCTATTAATTAACTAATTAACTTGCTATTGTTTTTTCTGTGAAATTCATTTATTATTTCATAATAATTATTTTTTACGACTATTATAAGTTTTTGATTTTTTTTTCATTTATAAATATTTATGTTTGAAATATTTTTATAATACAACTAAACATTGTCAGACTTTTGACTACTAATTTTTGCATATAAGATACGAATTTAAGAAAAATCTTAGTATGTATTAATGTAATTTCCTCTTTGTAAACTTGCGTGTTATTTCTGCATTTATTTTTAATTTTTACTAGTCGGTAGCTGAATAGCTGTTCTGATGTTCTATTCAATGGTTCATGAGTTCGGCACCAGACTCGTGTTTGAATGTTTCTGGTGGCCGCAAACAATTACTTCCTCATGCAAAAAGGGCTGAAATATACAAATGAAATAAATATTTATTAGGGTTTTTTTTCCCGAAAAACTTTAAATAAAAATAGTTTACGGGTATCAAAAAAAGTTTGTTCTCGATATAATTAAGGACACATTTTTCTGATATATTATTCATCTGTGAGAATAAATATCGAATGACTGCTTTTTAAAACAAAGGCATTAATTAATATTTTTGTAATAGGTTTACAAAAAACGGATTTCAGGTTGCGACGGAAGCTATTACAAACGCAAATTTTTGATTTCAAAGTTTATATTTAAATTACTTACTAAAAATTCATGACTTTCATATTTCTTATAATGCACTTTTTTAATGGTGTGCAGGACTTTGATTCACCGATTGTCTGTAGTATATTAAAAATGTGTCAAGGACAGGAATCTTGTGCAAAAGGCTTTCCTGATTAAGTCATTCTTTCTGTAGGGAAAAGTGCGGATTTCCGGTTGATAACTCGCATGGGCAAGTACAAATCTGCATTTATTTTAAACCGCCTGTCTGTAGTTAGTGCAGCATTTGAACTTGGGGATGAAAATTCATTTGTGCTCTCTTTAATGTTAAAATCAATTTGCGATATGGCGAGAAAAAATAATTTTCCAATTTTTATTATTCAAATCGTGATCAAAAATCGAGTCTCGTCGATTTGGTTTATGACTTTAATCTTTTATGTGAGAGTAATAAAAATATTTCAGTCACAAAAAAATTTATTTTCGTAAATTTTCTTATAAAATTAAAATCAATAAACTGGAGGAAAAAATATATTTTGAGAAATGTATTATAAAATGATGCTAAATATTTTGAACAGATCATAAATTGCGTTCTTTTTAATAAAAGTTATGGTGGTAGAGATAAAAATATTGGATAAAGTATAATAGCAACCACAGCAGTTAAATATCGATTTTTGTGTTATATTACTGTTTATAAACTGCGCTACAATCGACGTACTGGGTTCGATACTGAAGCAAAAGCAGTCGGTTAAAGAATTCTTGCATGCTAAAAATTCGTTGGGTCTAACATTCAGTTTTCGGGTCGTGGCAAATCCATTGAAAAGTGAAACAATTCAGTGGTCTGAGCACTTCATTATTATCTTTCTTTTTAATAGTTTCTGCCATCCCGCACTATTTGTTATTTTACCGAAATTCTCAGTTGCGAAGCATTGTCTCCGAGTGCGACTAAAAGTACCTCTCATCATCGCCAATAACCTATTGAGAAACTCTAATACAATGTGATACAAATTTTATCGCGATATATTTCTAATATCTCATGCTTGAAAAACACAAATGTTTCCAAAATAGTATAATAATTTTATTCCTTCAAAATGGTTTATTTATTTATTTATTCATTTCTTAGAAATTTACTGAGAAACAGTAATTAACTAAAAGCCTCCGAATAGTCGCATAATGAACATGTAAATGTAAAAAAAATCATTTCATGGTAATATGAATATAAGACTATTGAAAAAAAGTTGTGGCGTCATCAAAGTGAGCAGAATTTAATGGGCTAAATTATAATTAACATATTCTATTGAAGTGAAATGATCGGGGAAAAGGAAAAAAATCTTATTTTATATCACGCCAATTTGAGTACTGTCTAGCTCTGTAGAGAGTTGTAGAGAGCTGTTGTAGAGTTTAAATTTTTCACTGAATGTTTTATGCATTTCTGTTTGATTTTTCGCAAATAGCTTGATCATGTTGATCAAAAGTAGTGAGGGAAGGAACTTGGAAAACGACAGAATATTCTATGTGATGAGCTTTCTCGTGGAAGAAATGCAATCCTGATTTCTTTCCTCTTGTCATTTGTGATGAAAATCAAGCCTCTAAGCAAAATTTCTATGAATGGAGTAAGTTTCTAATCAGCAATTTACTTGCTGAATCTAGAATCCTGTCTCTAGGAATTGTCTTTCTGTTAACTAGTTCTCTAACTAAGGTTCAGTGTAAAAATGAATACAGTTGTTTGTAAACATTAAGTAGCCTATAAATCAATTTAAATGTGGTTAAATCTTTATGTGTAATTACTTCAGATTGGTATTTCGAAAATCAGTTTTCGTTGCTATTGAAAAGCAAAAATATGTGAACATAAATTGGTTGGTTTAAAATCTTTTTATCATTCGATTGTTACTCACTAGACTCCCTTTATTCAGCATTGTTCATCAGACTTCTAAACTGCATCGTCTTTAAATTCCACCAAGTGTTATACAGTTAGCGCTATAATCTTCAGTTCTATAGCTCTTAAACTTGGTTCCTTCCACGAATGTCAATATTTAATCAGTTCTGTTTTTATTGTGCAATGGTTGCAAGCTTTGTCGTCTTCCAAAATTATGTTTCATGTTACCACACCCTTTGTAATCTGCTGCTGTAAACCCTGTATCACATGCTAATCAAAGTTTTGACATTTACACGTTTTGAGCTTTCTTTGCTTTAGTCTTTTATGAATTCTGAGTTGATTGTGTAAAGTGTGTCGTTTTTCGTACAAAATACCACCTAGTAATATCTTTTTGATTTTTTTTTCCTTTCAAATTCTTGGAGAATTTGAAAGAAAAATCGTGGTATCGCTTACTTAGCTGCGACGCTGCTTGTAGGGAAAGCTTCATTTCGTCTTTGAAAATGAATTTTGATTAGTATTGAGAGATAAAAATGTAAGTAATATTTAAGTAAACTAAGGATTTGTCATTTCTTAAGTCAATCTCAAGAGTGATCCCTTGTCCGACAATAAATTCCCTAGTGCAATAAATATTTAGAGTTATGTCTGTAAATACAGGAAGTGTCTATTGGCCTGAAATGAAGAATATATTAACTTAAATATCACCTATCTTTGTGAGATATTTTATTTGTTACTTTTATAAAATATTACCTTGAAAGTGTAACCTTTGACATCACATATCTTAATAGGGCCATGATAGACTAGTAGTTAGGGGATCGGCCTTTTGTCTGAAAGGACGGGACTTGATTCCCAAAACCCACCGAGTACATGCAATATACGAGCTCGTTAAACCTGCGGAATCGAAAGTCATGTGGTCGGTCGTTGAGCAGTGGGTATAATGGTCTAGAGAAAATTTCTTCTTCCTTCAGTTCAATGTCAAAATTTAGCGAATGGATGCTCTGGTGGTGCCATCTATCGAAGGAGATTACAGCAAAGTCGTACTCTCACCTTCGTGGTGCTCTAGTTAAACGAAAAACGCTCCCTACTGACTTAAATTCTCATCGCCAATGGCATAGCGAGCTTGGGCTGTTCAAGTCATAAATAACAACATGATAATTAACATTTTCCCCCATTTTCCTTTGCATTTAATAAAATTAATTATAATTCCTGATTTGGAAATCGGGAATTTCCAACTTATACGTTACTAAATGAGAATATGCATTTCATTGTGTGGTGATCAGTATATATACGCATATTATACATATGTTTTATTAAGTATTTTCTTGATTTTTTAGGTGTAAAAATTGGTTTCCGAAATATCGATGACACGTGCCATTGACAAGGTGTAATATTGCGTGCTTCTTTCCTTTTAGAAGTTCTTTACTCTCATCAACAAAAGCTATAATGGGTCGTTCGCAATGCAGAGACCCGCCTTAATAATGTCATAGCGTGCAACAAATGTTCTCACATTATTAAACAATCAATGCTTAGAAAAGGAAGGGCATTCACACTGTTATCAAAATGTCTATCGCAGAAAGAAATGAACTGAAAAGGAAAATCTTTGTTGCCCGCCATAAGCGCTTGAATGTTTCATCTGCTTCCCCTAAGGCTAATGAGTGATATGAAACCATTTTTAAGAAAACTTTATCATGCATTTGGTGGCTTATTCGCATTCGATGACTTTCATTGAAGTATTAAAACAATTAATAAATTATAACAAAAATACGAGTTACAAAATAAGACTTTTCATTTTTATTTTTTATTAAACAACAAACATGAGCAATGAATTTTCTTGTTTATTATCTAATGAATATAAACAGAATGTTTTGTACATGATAAATGTTTCGTAACTTAATAAAGAAAAAAAAAATATGGATTCCTGGAGCATTAGTGTTTATCATTTCTCATGTTATCAATACTTTTGAGCTCAAATCCATCTAGAAAGGCGTGAATGTGAATTCCACATTGTTTTTCTCGTGTTTGTTTAAAAATCGTTTGCAGACTCTTAGTTCGTATCAAACGTAGCAAATAACCATATTGAGAATGTTTAGTGAGAAGTTAGTTTAGAAATTAAAACAACTTTATGTGTTCAATATAATAATCTTGATTTATTAATTTTTGTAATTGAAATCTTTTATCCCTAGTAAAATAATAGTCTTAAAAAAATAAACATGTCAGATGGTAACTTTTTACTATATTGATTTGAAATAGAGTATGTAAACATTATAATTGTAATTTTCGTTATATATATATATATATATATATATATATATATATATATATATATATATATATATATATATATATATATAAGATATTTCATCTGTTTCTGTACAACGCTTTTTTACTGATTTCTTTTATCGTTGCAGCCATCTTTTTTTGGTACGGAAATTTGATATTTGTTTTATTTTTTTTAAAGGTTTGTACAGCCGTGATACCTGACGTACTTAAACCTATGCCCTCTTCTCTTTGTATATTAGTTGTTGGAATTTCGTATATAATTATAACTAATAATGGTTCTCTAACATATTTAGTAGAAAAGATATAGGATTTAAAAGGATTGTGTATAATTAAATTTTATTCTGTGAACAATTATTTAAAATATATTTTTAAAATGCATTTCAAAATGATGGTAGTAATCAACAGAAATATCATACATTTGAGAAAAAAGTTTAATTTTAAAATAGTTTACTTACAGTAATATTTAAAGTTAAGTGAAAAAAATTCTTTTATGATTATGAATGCTATCAATATGAGTATCTTATTTTAATAGGAAAAATCATTTGTAGATAGTAGTAAAACATTAAAGAAGTAATTGAATAAAAGTTAACTTAAGAATTCCATTTGTTATCCTTGATGTTTTAAAATTATTATGAAGTAATTTTAAAGACTAATATTGATAAACATGAAATTTTAAAAACTGTTTAAATTTGAAGAATTTTGCTCTCGATATATTCCTTGGCAGAAATTATGTTTGTGCGCAGGCTTTATCTCTATGGTAGAGGGAAAATGCTCTCTCCTGTAAATAAGTTAAAATATTTTTCATTTAAATTATTTTTACATCCAAGTTTTTTTATTATAATCTGAAAATATGCTCTTAAAGAATGTTGCTTAATTTCTAAAAATGTTTGCAAGACATGACAAATATGCGTAATGGCTTACTATAGAAAATTATTTTTTGTAGTGTAAAAATAATCGTTGTTTAAATTTTCCTTTCTTGAAAGTATACACGCAAAGAAATAAATAAATAAAAATTATTATGTAAAGTTCCATCGACTTAGAAACACTAGTTTTTCAAAAGCAATCCCATCTTAAATAATATGTTTAATAACTAATTTTTTTATTTAATATTTTTTAAATTATAAAGCTACAAGTTTAGTAAGAGGCAAAAATGTAATTTAGTATACGGAGCTTAAAAAAATTGTTGAAATTTGCTAAACCAATAGATATAGTTGTAGTTCAGGAACTATCTAATGATTTTTTTACAGCAAATGTTATAAGAGTTACACTATCGAAATTTTTATCATTATTGCTCCGGGTGTTTTTAAAGTAAATAAATATCAAAAATATCTATAAAAAATCAACAAGAAATTTTTAAAAATTGAATTTTAGTAGGAAAATAAGAACTTAAAGTGTATCAGTCATTCACATATATTTATTCAGATATCGATATCATGTATATTTAGCTGCAAATGAATAATCTAAAAACTTTCTAGTTCCCTTTTTTTGTGAAGTGCGGTGGTTATGATATGTTCAACAATGTCAACATGATTGAAGCCTTCCGCTTATTTTTTCCTGAGCAAAATCTAATGCTAATTTCGAAATAAAATCATAATTGCTAGTCAAAAATTAAAAATCGATTTAGCATTCTTGGAATTATCAGACAAGAGAGAGAAACACAACTGCATCCGCTATTTTCTTTAATATATTATTAATGAGGAATATTATAATGAACGTTGCGAATCCAAACCCAACTTCAGTTAATCATTCTCAGATATTATGTCTGTGGACCGCATTTTTTTAAAGGAAAAGGAATAAAACTTTCTGCACTAAAGGCAATATAAATTTTGATGTTCTTGCTCTTTTCAGACAGAGTTCCAAATTATTGATCTAAACAAATTATCACGTTCTGTTTAATGATTTGCCAAACTTTAAGAGGAGCACTCATTTTCTTACCGCGTGGTATGTAAACTAATTCAAATCATTTTGGTGTTACTGGCAGAAGCGCATTTTGTCTGAAAACATGTGCTATTTGATCACTTCGATTGTTTGTTTGACAATTGCAAACACAAGCGTCCCAAGTTTACAATGCAAGCTAACTGATGTGTGTTTCGTAGAGATTCTACTGTGCTGTAGCAGTGGACGTCGAATCTTTCTTGAGGACATTGTGATATGGCAAAGTGCTTTGCTGGTGTCATGAATGAAATGTTCTATTTTATCCTGTAGTTATCCGAGAGATGATTTCAATCTTCTGCCATGCATCCATCGACCCGTACTCCCATAGCTATCCATTGTGGCCGATACATTTTATTCCTCGGAAAGATAATTTGCAATGTTTGTAATCACAACACTCATTTTGCCGCTCAAATGAAAAGTTTTATATTTCGGGATACATTCTAAAGCTGCACAGTGCAAAAAATTTTACAAGTACTCTAGCATTACTCAATCTCTCCTAGGTTTATTTACAAATGGTACTGCAGTTACTTTACAAATGGTACTGCAGTTACTTTACAAATGGTACTGCAGTTACTTTACAAATGGTACTGCAGTTACTTTACAAATGGTACTGCAGTTATTTGCTGAAATTGTTCGTCTGTACTGACTTTGCACTTTCCAGCTATAAAATTTGATGCCCTTGTCGCAGACTTTGCTCTACGCACAAAGCTGTTTCAATTGGTATGGACTGCTGTTGTAGTATTTTGCTACTATTCTGCTATTGTAGTTTTGATGACGAGCAATGTACTATTGTTTTTTAAATTACTGTAACAAATGGCGTTGATTGCTGTGCCTCGAGAAAACTCCAACTTTCGCCCTGTTAAATGTGAAAGCAAAGCAACTGTTGATTGTCCACCACCTTTAGTTTAATTCTAACTATAAGCAATGATAAGGTTTCAGAATACGAATACAGTTAGGCTACAATATTTTAAAAAAATGAATCATAATTTTATACTAACGTCAATGTGTTTCATTATCAAGCACGGTTGGTAGGTTGACTTTTCTGGCGTTAGGTCCAGATAAGGACCAGCTGCGCCTAGCCAAACTCCTCGTAAAATTTTTCCATGAAAATTTTTGAATAAAAATGAACTAAGTTCATTTATTATAAATTAGAAAAATCGAAGAACTTCAAAATACTAATTTTAGTAAACTTTTATGATAAGTAGAAATATGTTACTATTTCCGATTTGCAGGTATTGTAGAAAAAGCTTTTGTGCCTCTTCAGAAGGAGAATATTCCATTAGCCATTCTATTCAATTAATTTATTAAAACATTGTTTAAACAGATGCAATATTTTCCTTTCTGAAAACTTTTCGCCACGTGCCATAACTATTATAAGCGTGGATAGAAATATGGAAACAATTTTTTTAATATTTTTCTTCAAAGCATGGAAAAAAGTATGAGTTTCTTGTTATTACATAGTTATTGCATTCCATTTCTTTTATTACTCAATTCAAAAGCAGATTGTATATGGTATTGTAATCGTGCTTTAAATATATCAAAATTTGTATTTTCTTGAAATTTTTTAGGCTTGCAGCTATTCTTGATTTTCAATATAGTTTTTTTAGAATATTCACAGCGAGTGAATGAATAGTAGAGATTTTGCAGTATCATTAAATGAAATTAACTTTTTTCAAATGAAACCCGCTCTTTTTTTTTATCATGATCTCGCTCTTTTTAAAGTCATCCTCCTGCCCATTATCTTCTTCACAAAGGAATAATCTTGAACTCTTTGGGATAAAAAGAAATTTATAAAAAATAGTAATTTTTCATTTTTTTTTTTTTTTTTTTTTTTTTTTTTTTTGTTTTACAAAGCTTTTTAAAAACTAACAATTAACAGTTAGTGGGGTTCGATGTTCATTTGGGTTTGAATGTTTCTATGCCACGAGGTCCATTTTTTACTGGAAAATTTGTGCTACCTTATAAGTTGCAATCAAACTAAGGTATTTTTTTTTTTTATAGAATTCATATTTTCATAAGCAAAATCGTAATTTAGGATTTTGTTAAGATTGAGTAGTTTTATTTTTTTAAGTAAATAGATTTTTTTTTTTTTTTTTTTTTTTTGATCGCTTAAATTATCTTCACCAAAATGGTGAAACAATAACTGTTTTCGATATAATAATATGCTGATTATCCCTTAGTGATTTGATTTACTTGATGAAAAAATTGAGATCAAAGAGCTTTAAAGAAAAAAAAAAAGTTTTACTCGTACACTTGAATGCTTTTTCCACTTACTAAATAATAGAGTTGTAAATTTCATTATTCTATAATCCATTGATTAAGCCCTTTTCGATATTTGCATCGTATTAATGTAGAAATGCATGATTTGAAAAATCGAAATTTAATGTAATTAAATGCGTTATTTCGAAATTCGCTCTACCATTTGTTGGGAACCCTCTGTCTTATGGAAAGCACGAATACCATTCTCACTTTGCCGAAAAGCCTTAGAAACAAGCGAAGAATCCGTCGCCATGTTTTATGATGCAGTTTTTCTCATCCGTTCAGAGGAACGGGAAAGAAAATTGCTTTTATTGAACTCTTCGTAATTGTGAATTATTGCTATGTTTTGCGTCCGTGTCGCTTATTAAAGTGAGCCTTAATCCGCTATCTCATTGCCTTTGACACTTCCAGACCCAGAGACAGCCATGACGAATGGACTGCCACTTTTTCAGGAAATGTTACTCAAATTGTAACAACTGCGTGACCTTCCTCTCCTGCGATGCTTGATTGAGTGGTTTTTCACAATCAAATATTTTATTGAAATTATGTCCCAAGTAACGATCCGAAAACAAGACTTTAAATAAAGTATATGAGCGTTTTTTTTTTGCCATGATTTTTTAAGCTTATAATGAAGGAAATGTGAAATGAAGGTTGTAAAAAGGTAGTAAAATTAATGAGTGTTCACGTAACTTCTATCTTACGTATTTGCACTAGTTTGAATTTTTATCCTTAAAAAAAATTTTTACGAGGAGTTTGGCTTCCGTACTTGATGTTAGGCGCAGCTGGTCCTTATCTGGACCTAACGCCAGAAAAGTCAACCAACCAACTGTGCTTGATGATATTGAAACACATTGACGTTAGTATAAAATTATGATTCATTTTTTTTTTTTTAAATATTGTAGCCTCACTGTATTCGTATTCGAAATCTTCGGACACAATTATCAAGAAAGCTTTATATATCAGTTCTGGATAACTAATTTACTGTGAAATGTGCAATTCAAATAAATCCATTTTTTTAATATGGTGTGTGGTCAAGTTAAATCAATCTCAATCATTAAATAATGTTGAATCGTTTAAGTAAAATGTATTTTAAAAATGTTATCAATGATTTTACAAAAATAAGTGAATTTTGAAATTATATTTTCTAAACCAGAAATATTAAATTCTTTTTTAAACCTGAGTATTTGGGAAATCTTTAATTTGTGACATCATATAAGTTTTTATTAGTTGAATTAACAGATGGTCGAAAAGAGTTTACAAGCAAATTGTCCACATTACTTCAAAATAGTATAAATTGATGAAATTTTTGTTATCAGATTTTGTCCAGCTTAAAGAATTGCCTGATGCGCTAAAAATATCTTGTTGAATAGTTGATTCACAAATTGGAAAACTCTACTTGAAGGGAACAATAAAATCCCTGGCTCCTTACCACGAGATGTTGGTGTCGCTTGTTTCCGGGTGACAACTATCTACAAAAGTATCTGTATCGAATAGGTGTAATGGACTCTGCTCGTTGTCCATTGTGCAATCATGATGATATGGATGCTGCTCACTTCAAGAACTTCCCTGGCAACTCTTTTGAGGCTATTAAAGGACTTTATTCTTGTTTTTATACCTATTCATCTTTTTATGGGGCTGTTCGTCGATTAATGGCAGAGATGCCGAGGACGGGCGTACGATAAAAAATGTAGTTGATTTACAAATAGGTACTTTACCTTTTCAGGTTAGAAATGCCAAAGATTTCAAAGTAAACATATATAAGAATTCAACAGATATTTTATATCCTTATAACAGGGCATTTTTTTTTTCCTTTTTTATAATAGAGCATGTTTTTAAAGAAGAGTTCTGATTTTTTTCAAGGTTAAAAACCTTGAAAAAAATCGACCTCTTTAAAATTAATCCAGAGGATTACTTTAAGGCATAGTTTCATTTTAACGGAGTTCTGGAATTGCAATTTCTCATTCGGGAATTTTTCACTAAAATAGTTTATTCTTTTGCTTTGATTTAATCTCATGTAACTTTGCTATACACAAGCATTTTCACACACATCTGTAAAATCGCTTAAGCTGGTTGTATATAAGAAACATGTTCCTGATTATTACTTACTACTGCTCTTAAAAGAATCTTAAAGATCTGATACACTTTAAAGGAGCAAATGCGTTAGATGGATTTTGGAAATAATATGTAGATGAATCGGTACACAGTTAATATATATTTTTTCCAACGATGGGCACTTGGGTGACGAACCCTATGCCACAACAAGCCCAGAAACTGCTACTCATTTGTCGTTACCCAGCGGGCACCTGTGAACCAAGTCACGGAGGCGAGTAAGCGTTGCCCACGCCATACCACCACAAATCCGTTTATAGGGTGGGCCACATTCATACCTCATCACAGAAGAAAGGACAGAGAAAGAAAGTAACATCCATGTCCGAACCCGGGACCCTCAGAAACGCTAACCACTCGCTCATCGGTCGGCTGAGTTCATATATGTGATTAAAACTTTAATTTTATTTTTTTGTATGATTTTTTTTGCTTTCAATTCATGCAGGCTGTTCCAAAATTTGTGAAGTTATATATTTTATAAATTATATTTAGCTTCTGAAAATCAATAAAAAAATTACAATTATTTATTCTGAAAAAAAAATCAAAAATAATAAAACTAAAAATGTGTTGCAACAATAATTTTTAGACGGCATTCATGATGAAGTAATGTAAATGTCAAAATAATATTAATTGTTTTGATAATATCAATAAAAAAGAAAACTGCTTTCCTATTCGAAATTTAAAATTTTCAGTTTCCATTCAGGAAATATATATTCACGCGAACTTTGATTTAATAGTCTGAAGACGTGGACGCAGTTTCTAATATGTCATTACTTAAAAAATATTCTGGAACGTTTTCTTAAAAAAAATCCTTCAGAAATGAGGTGATTCAGCACGCGTTTTGAAGGTTGATCGCAATCTCTTCGATAATTTCAGATTCAGTACAGTCATAAATAATCGCAAGATTTTGACAGCATCGGGTATCTGAAATGGATTGATATTCACTTGTCTTATTTTTCTAAAATTAATCCTAAGGAAGCCTTTTTTTTTTTAAGTTAGCTCTTTATAATTTTTATTTTTTTTAAATTTATATTTTTTATAAATTTATTAAATGCCATCTGTTTCTCAAAAAAGCCGAGCTGGTAGCCGAATGGTTAGCGCTCTTGCCTTCGGTTCAACAGTTCGTGGGTTCGAATCCCACCTTAAGCATGGATTTTTGTAGTGGTTCGGAATCCACTTTAAGCCGTAGTTCCCGGTCTAATTAGCCCTCGTGTGCAAAAATTGACCGTTGAGCGACAAACAACAAAACTTTCTCAAAAAAAATGCTCATTGTTAGTTTTGTTACCAA
Organism: Latrodectus elegans; assembly: GCA_030067965.1. Taxonomy (NCBI): domain Eukaryota; kingdom Metazoa; phylum Arthropoda; class Arachnida; order Araneae; family Theridiidae; genus Latrodectus; species Latrodectus elegans. The sequence continues at coordinate 45,016,844 of CM057818.1, read as the reverse complement.
TTATTATAGCTCTTATTAAGCTGTAAACTAATATAAGGAAAATGCAATATCTTAATTTAAACTATCTTAATTTGAACATCATTCTGATATCGTTATCTTTCTCTTTTAGTTTATATGTTTCCTGCTATCTCTGTTGATTAGTTAAATGTAAATATTTTGTAGAGTCACACGCTAGTCACTGTAAAACTGATAGTGAAAGTTTGAGTCTTGGTGCTTGTAAAATTAAAATCTATTATACTTTAATATAATCTATACTTATCTGTTTTCTTAATGTCTAGAGTCATTTAAAATCTTCCCAGATATTATTATAACGTTATACACTACTGGCCATTAAAATTGCTACACTAAGAAGGCGACATGCTTCAGACGTGAAATTTATACGAAAGGAAGAAGGTGCTGTGATATGCAAATGATTAGCTTATCAGCGCATTCAGACAAAGCGGGCGCCAGTAGCGACACCTACATTGTGTTTAAATGAGGAAATTGTTCAGCCGGTTCCTCATACACAAATTGCATTTGAACATTGTTGTGATGCCTCGTGTAAGAAGGAGAAATGCCTACCAGCACGTTTCTGACTTTGATAAAGGTCGAATTGTAGCGTACCGGGATTGCTGTTTATCTTATCGCAGTATTGCTGCTCGCGTCGGTCGAGATCCAATGACTGTTAGCAGAATATGGAATCGATGGGTTCAGGACGGTAATACGGAACGCCATGCGGGATCTCAACGGCCACCTATCACTAGCAGCCGAGAAGGCAGGCATATTATCCGCATGGCCGTAATGGATCGTGCAACCATGTCACGAGCCGTGAGTCAAGAAACGGGGTCGTTTGGAAGACAACAATTGTCTGCACGAACAGTTCGACGACGTTTGCATCAGCATGGACTCTCAGCCCCGAGACCATGGCTGCGGCTTCCCTTGACGCTGCGTCATAGACAAGAGCGCCTTCAATGGTGTGATCAACGACGAACCTGGGCGCATGAATAGCGAGACGTCATCTTTTCAGGTGAATCCAGGTTCTGTGTACAGCATCATGATGGTCGCATCCGTGTTTGGCGGCATCGTGGTGAACGCACACTGGCAGCTTGCATTCGTCATCGTCCTACTGGCCCATCACTTGGCGTGATGGTATAGGGTGCCATTGGATACACATCTCGGTCACCTCTTTTTCGCATTGACGGTGCTTTGAACAGTGCACGTTACATTTCTGGTGTGTTACGACCCGTGGCTCTACCCTTTATTCGAGCCCTGCGAAACCCTACGTTTCAGCAGGATAATGCCCGACCACATGTTGCCGGTATTGTACGGACCTTCCTTGATACGGAACATGTTCGGCTGTTGCCCTGGCCAGCACGTTCTCCAGATCTTTCACCAATAGAAAACGTCTGGTCAATGGCTGCCGAGCGACTGGCTCGTCACCAAACGCCAGTCACTACGGTTGATGAACTGTGGCATCTGTACCTGTACATGCAATCCAATCTCTGTTTGACTCAATGCCCAGGCGTATAACTGCTGTTATTATTGCCAGAGGTGGTTGTTCTGGGTACTGATTTCTCAGGATCTATCCAGCCAAATTTTTTGAAAATTTAATCACTTATTATTTCTAGTATAATATATTTGTCCAATAAATATCATTTTGTTATCTGCATTTCTTCCTGGTGTAGCAATTTTAATGGCCAGTACTGTATTATGAAATCTTATTTTCAATGTACAATATTTTTTGTAATTACTATTATAGTAAAATTTTATACTTACAGTTAAATTAAACATTATTTTTGTCTTATTATGTTGAATTATTTCGGTGCAGCTACAAAATAAAGTATCATATTATATTTATGATACTTTATTTTGTAGCTGCATTTTCTTTCTCTTTTGCTCTTATCATATATGCAAATTTTGCTTTATTTTTTCTCTCTTTGAATCAGTTAATAATTTCTTTCCATATTTTTGTTTGTCTTAAAATTACAACAATTTAGAACTTTAATCGTGTTTCTCAGAGTTCGTTTGGGACTCAAAATTTATAATGTAGTAGTTTCCTTCAAAATCTGGTTTATAATTAGTTTGTATATTCAGGTCAATCCTAAAAAGTAATTATTAAATTTTTAAAAATGAGCGTAAAAAAATCTGAAAGTTATAAATATATCGTATGCTATATTTTACTTGGATAAACAAGAAATTTTATTCCCCAAATTTTAAAATTAGTCATGATGTGTTTACCAACAAATAGCATTACATATATTCAAAACTTACTATACATGTATAAATAAAATATGCAACAAATTGCAGTTGACTTTCAAATTTAATTTTTTATTTCGTCAGTACGCAGTGGTTATTTATAAGTAGAATTTAAAATTTTATTGTAAATAAAGAAATAAATCTTAAGATATTTTCTTAGGACTCGTTTCTTGGATGTTTGTAAATATTTTATACCACTGAAGTTTTATGTTTATTTTAAAGTACAAGAGTTAATTTTGTTTTGTAATAATAAGTTTCATAAAGAAATCTAAAAATTGCAAAATATAAATCATGACAAAAATTAGAAATTCGATAAGAAAAAAACACAGAATATTAATCTAACGATGATTCGCTAAGCATAATAAATTTAAAATTTATTAACGTAGCATTTCAAATAATCCTAGCTAAGACTTGATCGATTGTTTTACGCCCAGGGTTGAAATCATAATCAGTGTTCTAATTCATTGTTTCACGGTATATATTTTATAATTGGAATATATTCATATCCAATACAGTGCTGAATGTTTTTCTAGAGTTCTAGTCCACTTATAATTTAAGTCAGTTATAGTATTCTTTTACATAACATGTAACACTATCATATAAACTTAATTATGAAACTAGAAATTTAAATTAAAGTAAACCAAACCAATGATGTTTTTTTTATTTTTTAGTGTTATGGCTAAAATTTCCATATTAATGATAATAAATTATGTAAATTCCTTATACAGTGTGTGTGTGTATCTATATACACGTGTATATATATATATATGTGTGTATATATAGATAGATCTATCTTATCTATTCTATCTTATCTATCTTATCTATCTTATCTATTCTATCTTATCTATCTTATCTATCTATCTTATCTATTCTATCTTATCTATCTTATCTATTCTATCTTATCTATCTTATCTATTTATCTATCTATCTATCTATCTTATCTATTTATTTATCTTATCTATCTATCTAATTTATTTATTATTATTTTTTTTACAAATTAAGAAGGGTGATAGCATCCACCCAGACTGGCAATAATTACATAAGAACATAGGCTTGCATTCCACTCTGAGAGGCAGAAAAGCGAAATTTCCACCTACTCTTTCCCAACACTTACAACAATGTTGGGTAAGTGAATAATACCAAAAGTTTTACAATCATGTTTATTGTTTAGTAAAAAACCTCACGGCAAATGCTCAAAATGCCGCCTGTGTGTGTCCTTGCACAGTTGACTCCAACGAAGGAACACCCTCTCGAAGAGATTCCTGGTTGCCGTATTAGTTTTGTCCCCGGCAACAACGATTCTAGCCACGAGATCTTTAGTTGAGTCCACAGACGTCTCATACACTAAAGATTTCATGTGCCCCCAGAAGAAAAAAATCCAGTGGGTTGATGTCCGGTGAGATAGGAGGCCTAGACACACTTCCGCCACGTCCAATCTATTTGACATCCCAAAAGTTACTAACCGCGATAAAAAAAAATATGCTGGGGATCCATCGTGCATAAACCACATGTCTCTCAGGAAGGGGAGTGGAACAGCCTGCAGTAAACTGAGAAGCACTTGTTCCAAGAAGATACGGTTTGTTTCACCGGTGTAATGGTCTGGCATGATATAAGATCCTACCAAGTAATCACCATGGATATCTGTCCAGATGTTCACGGAAAAATTATGCTGGTGTCTACTAGGTGTTGAACAGTGGGCAATGTTGTCAGACCAAACGTGTTCATTGTGTTTTTAAAAGACAACGTCTACTCTGATTGGCTTTCTCCGTTAACCAATAAGAGCAAACTGCTGCTTCTTTTCTGTGGAAATTTGTATATGATAAATTCGTGTTAGATTCTAGACGTGTTTCTGCTTTCCTCTTTCCTGGCTCTCAGAGTGAAATGCGATCCTATCCTCTTTCTTATGTAATTATTGCTTATATGGGTACTATCACCCCTTTTAATTTGTAAAAACAGTTTAGAATCCCCCTGTGTATAATGTGTGTGTGCGCGCTTTTGAAAATAATTTCGAGGTCTGAGTTCTTTGGGTGTACTATTAATAATATCCTTTTTTTCGTTTATTTATCATTTTATGTTTTAACTTTTGTACTTTTCGATTCACATTTCTCCAAAAAATGTTGAGATGCGATTGAATTTCTTGGTTGAGGCAGGTTTGAATCGTTTGTCAAATTATTCGCTTGTGTTTTGCGGGCATAGAAACGATTTTTCATTGCACTAAAATACGCAATTTTGTTATAACAATATTTTTTCGCCCAAATAAGTAAAGTTCTACCTATTTATACGTTGACCTTTGTTAATGAAAATACTGTTGATTTTTATATATTAGTTCTTAACAGTTTGTAAACTAACGCTCACACATATGAATTTTAAGATTACTTCCCAAAAGTTAAACCGGCATAATTTAGGTAACATTTCTTTAATCAATCCCACGAAGACATCTGTGTAACTATTAGGTGGATATTCGAAGTTTCATTTATTGCTCTAAATGATTCATTTTTCCTGTTTTAATTTTATATACATATATATATATATATATATATATATATATATATAAGATTTTAATATATAGTGACGTGTTTTACTTTTGCTTTCTTAAGAAATCATAAACTTAATGTCATATGACTAAATATTTCCGCCAGAAAAACAATTCAAGTATTAAAAGCTGCGTTCAATATTTTAAAGAATTTTCCTATTTTATTATAATTTTGAACTGGAAATTAGTTTTGTTTGATATTTTCTGTTGTTGTTGTTCTCGTGTGCCAGCTAGGCTGGCAAATAGGGGTGCGCTGCTCCACTTTTTCAACTGTGAATCGTATTTGGTGTGGAGTCCGACTTCTTCACTACACACACATGCCATAGGGACCCGTGTATAGGGTAGGCAACCATTCACACACAAGGAAAGGACTGGATAGAGAGAGAAAGTACATCTATGCTTGAACCGGGATTCGAACCCAGGACCTCCCTATCCGTAGTCAGGCAAGCTGACCACTAGACAAGTTAGCCGGCTGATATTTTCTGTCCCAATCAGATATAACATGCTGACAATTCCTATGCAAGTTGAATATGTGGCTCAAGCTGAGTTGTGTGATGTGGAAAGAAAGGTGCAAATTTAAGTGTTGAATTAGCATCCGAATGAACAGAGCTTAAACTTTCAATTCAGCTGCTCGTTGATTTGACTACCACTGCGTAAGTGGAATGTTTGTAGTAATTCGAAAATTCACTTTAAACTGTATGTAGTCCTGCTTGAAGTAACTCAGTCAATCAAATTTAAAAACATTTCCTACTGGGACCGAACCTATTAACTCATTGCTTTAGAACAAAAATCTTTCTCACTATTATATCTGTGAATACGAAATCAAGTTCTATTCCCATCTGCTAGCATTCGAGTAGACTTAAAATTTGTTTTGATAAGGTATGCGTTAAGTACTTTATTGTAATTTTTTTTTAAAAGGTATCCCATAAATGCTACAGCTTCAGCTATATACTTCATAATGCTACAGCTTCAGTAAGTGGTTTTTAAGGTTATTGGTTTTAGGCAAGATTTTTGAGCAGCTATTCAGGTTCTTGAGACATGTGAACTTCGTTGCCTTTTTCCTCAAACAGAGAGAAAGTAATAAAAAATAAAAAATCTTTGGTAGAAAAATTCAAAAATTGTCCAAAACTCTACAAAGACTAAAACTGCTCTAAATAAGTATTCTCAGAATTTAATTTAAATTTGCATAAACTGACTTTGGTGTTTCGTTCATGGGCATGTTTGTATAGATGAGAATAGGTTTAATTATTTTTGAAAATTATATTTTTTTCTTTGCAATGAAAGCTTTTCTAAAAAATATTTTTTTTTCTAAATATGCATGTGATGACTAAGAAAATAAAAACAATTGTTCCATTTACATGAACACTTGCAAAAATTTATTTTATTGGTATGTATTTTTCTGCTTGTATGTCGTAAAATAATAAGGGATGTAATTAAAGAAAATTTTTTAAAGTCTTGAGAAATTTTTATAGAGTTTTAATTTATGCTTAAGGTAATCCACCCATTTTGAGAAGTTGATTTCCTCTTACAGGTGTCAATTATTATTTTTTTTTTATTTGTGAATACTGTACTCAGAATTTTCATTCAGTTATACATTCGAAAAGAATAAACTCACAACACCGCTCACATCCCAATCGAGACGATCACTTTAAATAGGATTTTCTCAAAACTTAGGTTTTCCCAAAATTTCCAAACCGTTAATATGGTTAATCGCAAATAATAATGTAAATATTAGTATGAAACGTGTTTTAGGAGTTATCATCTTCATAAAGAAGCCGAATTTTGAATATACATACATTTTTTCATTTGCTATTTTTAAAGTGAAAGTTCCGTAAAATTTCGGGAAATATCTATATCGATGTATATTTTTAATCATACATTTTTTATTATCGGTGAAAATATTGCTTACATTTTGCTGCACTTCAAAGAACATTGTCATTATGTTCAAATTAAATTACCATAAACGCATTACCATTTTTTGTAGAATGTTTTAGACTTTTATTAAAATTTGCCAGAAAACTACCGATTTCACGAAAAGTATTTAATACTTAATTAAAATGTTGAATAATTTTTATGGTTTTACATCATAATTTATCAGAAACCAAGGTAAAAGAAAATTAAAATGGACTTCAAAGAGAAAGTAACCTCGAACGCAGAGAGTGGTATGCATTTAATATTTTTTTATTTATAATTTTTTTATATATATATAAAAGGATTTTTTTGTTCATTCTATTGAAATGTATTTATTTTATGTGAAAGCTTGCTATTGATAATATGAATAGTTAATTTTTTTTTTTTTAATGTGAGCAAATATCTCATTATTTCAAAGAATTTGTATTTTAGGAATATTAAGTTAAAGAAAGATTATAAAAGATTAATTTGAATCGTTTGTTGGTATCTATTCTATTCCTGAATTTCATAATTGTGTGTTACTTTTTCTGCATAAATGTATTTTAATTTAGGTTTTTATGTACTTTGCGTAGTTATCGTTAACTTAAATTGACTTTATTCGAAAGTCATATACGGTTTAAAGTGGATTTAAAAGAATCCACTTTAAACCGTAGGTCCCGATCTAATTAGCCCTCGTGTGCAAAAAATGACCGTTGAGCGACAAACAAACCAAACCTCTTTCGACGTGAATATGTGAATTGATTCAGAAATCATTATAAACTACAGGCATTAGATCACGTGTTTAAAAATCCTGTACAGAACGCATTAATTAACCAATCGCACTGTTTAAGAAAACGGATGATTCAAATCCAACTAAAAATCCCATACATATGAAAGTATTTGAGTATTTCCTTATTGTTGTATCTATTTAAGGTAAACAGACTCATTTCTTTCTTTATCCCATGGGGAAAACTGACATTGAAGTTGTACGATGATTTGTTTCAATTCACTTATTGATTTGATACAATATGATAAGTAATCCACAGAATTTTTTTTTTAACAGTTATTTACAAATTGCTTAAGTTTTCTTTTTTAGTTTTAGTTCAGTTTTAAAACGTTTTCTCAATGTCTTAAGTAACTTTTCTTGTCACATTTTTTTTTATTTTCTCTTTCCCATTGTCAAAATAAAAGTAAGCCGAATCTATATTTATGAGAAAGCTTGTTACATCTAGCAAATCAGTCGCAATAAGCTGCTTTCTCTAATCCAATGTAATATATATATTCTCAGACACTTGTTGTATAGAAATCCACTTTTGTCTCAGCAAATTTATTTCGTATGCTTTGACTTACATATAGTTAAATGCTTAAGAGAACTCTTACTTTTCGAAACAACGCATTATATTTTCACCGAATGTGAATTGTTCGAAACTCCAAATACCAGGTCCCCCTTTCCGCTGTTCGTCTGTGACATTGAAAGTTTTCCTTTCTTTTAACGCAACTGATCGTCTGGGTTACATCATGGCCGTGTAATTCCTTGGCCTTGAAAAACACATGTGAGGGCTTTGATAGATGGATTATTTCATTTCAATTGCTAATTTTCCGTTTTTTAATGGATTCTGTGTAAAGCTTCATTGCGCATTTTATGATTTCCTTATATTCCACGTTTGTCTAGGAAAGAGCATAAGTATTTTTTTTTTTAAATTAGTTTCTAAAAAGCGAATTTTATACAGTCTGTTCCATGCGTTGAATGACTGTTTATTGTAGTTAATGATAGAGAAAATGCTATTCGGATACTATACATATTTATTGTAATAAAATTCTATTTAAACAAACTAGTTATTTGCTGGGTTAAATTTAGTTATATTAAATTAAACTCAAAATAAGACGTTCTTTCATGTGATTGCTGCGATGATGGTTATTATTTTCCTTGTGAGTTATGAATTTCATATACATAAATGGTACAGACATATCCAGGCTATGTCAAGAATAATAGGGCAAAACTTTTCGGAAGGGAGTGTCTCAGGTTCAACCTCAGCCATTATTGGACAACGACAGGTGGGTGTTACTTGTATGCATGTCTGCCAGAGTGGGTACTTGGGAATCTTCCGAATTTCCTCTCAGTTTAAGGCAGTACATGCATGATGGGTATTTTAAACAGCCTTACAGCAGCATTCAGCCTTGCATTTTGTTTGCATTCAGCCTTGTGATGTTTGCTATTGCATTAGCATGTTTACCTGTACCTAGTCTCTACCAGTTAGAAGCAGCCGGGTGGAGTCTTCGTAATTTGAAGCAGGGACCAAGCAGAAGATCCCCAATACTTAGCCTGCCACCCCCAGAGGTATCATTTCACTTGGAGGACTTTGCGACCACGTCCAATTTTAACGTGCCCCAGACGCTATTAGTGAACACGACGTATCTTTGGTCAGTTGGGATTCGAACTCACAACTTTCCGGTCATGAGAATGACGCCCTGACCAACCAGGTCACCGCTTCCCATTATCTATTAGGGTGGGTGCTTGAAAGTTGTCTGTTTTTTTTTTATTTATGACACGGAAATATGATCTGTTATCTCTCACTGTGCCCTTGAAGAAAGATCGTGCACTTCGGAATGGAAGGTCTCTTCCACTTTTCAACTACGGGAGATGAAAGCTACTTTGTGTTCTGTATGGCATCCATCTGGGTTGGTGCTTGGGAGTTTTCATGATTTTCCTTCTTGAAACACAGGAATGCGATCCCTTATACATGATATTTCTGAGAAGCTGATCACTGTCTAGAACTGGTATAAAAGGGCAGAAATGGGTTCATAAGAGCTGTCCAGAACTGGTATATAAAGACCGAAGTGGGTTTTGTAATGAAAACTAATGATGATGTATCTATGGAGTACATGCAAGAACCCGAAATAACCCCGAAGCTGTTGAAGACAGTCTTGGAATGAAAACTAATAATTTTATGTATTGGTATTAGAAATTATTTTTTGTATTAGTGTTTTGTCTTCATATAATTAAAATATGAATTAATTATAGTACTTCAAACCTCGGCTATTGGTCCAAAAGTTACAATTTCTTACTAACAATCACATAATAAATCTTCTGATATCGATGTGATGGCCTTAATATCGATTATTTAGAGAATATCGGCCATCATTTCTTCAGTCCCGTCATTTTTTAAATAAGCGATTATTTTATGAGAGCTCAATAAAACATTTTCTTGTAATTCGTTTGGAAAAATTTCTTTGAAGAATATTCCTTCTTCCCTATTCATTGTTGAAAATACTATCGTCCAAATTTTTGTTTCTTGAGTAATTTGATTGTTGATCTTGTCCAGATTACGATAATCCGTCTTTATATCGAGACAATCGTTTTCATAATTCTATATCGATAATGCAGTTCCGAACTGGGATATCTCTTTATGAAAAATTGTTATTCTTATTGTTGTATTTAATTGGTTTACTTGTATTAACTGCGGACTTAAGTTTCAGTTTTGATCTTAAGCTTGATAAAATAAAATCGTTTTCATTTTATTCAGGTATCATTGGAATTTATTTTCATATTTTGTAAATGTACAAAAGAATTTTCGTTATTTTATTTCAGTTTTCAACAGTACTTGTATGAAATTTCGTTTTAAATATTTTATTTCTTTTGGAATGAATAGAATACTGCTTCAAAATCCCTTTTTTTAAAAAAAAAATGAGGTGCCTTAATTAGTTATAAGTATAATTAAAGATCATCGGAATTTAAAAATTAATTTTTTAGATTCTGGTGTTGTTAAAATTTTATATCTTTCCATATGCCACTTCTGAGATATCTTCTTTATAGTCCTTTAATGGAATTGCTACAAAGAATAGATGTGTCTATATTATTCTATTCTAGTTTTGTCGCAGAATCACTATAAATATTAGTTCGGTCTTAAAATGTCAGTATGTTGCAATGCAGCAAATAAAGGGCTGAGCTGGCAGCCGAATGGTTAGCGCTCTTGCCTTCGGTTCAATAGTTCGTGGGTTCGAATCCCACCTTGGGCATGGATGTTTGTAGTGTTTCGGAATCCACTTTAAACCGTAGGTCCCGGTCTAATTAGCTTTCGTGTGCAAAAAATGACCATTGAGCGAGAAACAAACTAAACCAAGCAGCTGCTAAAGGGGATATTATGTGTAAATCTTTATTTACGATCTTAGAAATTCAATGCGCAAAGAAAAAAAAAGAAAAAGAAAATTATTGCCATCTTTTCAATATTTAGTTTAAATCTATTAAGTATCTCTATCGATTTCATAAAAAAATTTTTATCTCTTCAAGCATATTTATGTGCGTTTTTCTTCAAATCATTTTTGCTTGTAAAAACTATCCTGCTCTAAAAAGATGTTCAAAAAATATATCATTGATTTGTTCACAATGTTTTTAAGATGATTGAAAAAGATCACTTCTATCTCTGCTCCTTCTCTATTGCATCCGTTATTCTATAGTGAATTTGAACTAGAAGAAGGGAACTGTCGCATCGTAAATTCGCAACGAGCCTTTTAGACGTAATTGCGTATTCAAAATAAGGTCGCATTGAAATCAATCACTTGAAGAAACCCTTGCTAGTAGAGAATTTCGCTTGAGTTGTTGGGAAAATGATGAAGGCTTTGGGCCTTCATTTCAACGAGTTATGGGTTCGAGTCCCGCGACGGTGCTTTTAGTGATTAGTAATCCACCTTTAGATTACTGTCATGGTCGAATAAGCATCCGAATTACCAAGAATTTAACCAGAACATTTATCGAACCAGATTGAACAAAGGCCCTCACTAAGTAATTAGTAAGTTTACTAAGTAATTAGTAAGTTTATATAAATGTCGGCCATGGAGGTTCGATATTAATTATTCATCCCAAATTTATTAATCTGTCAGAAACTTTGTTATTATAATTTTCATAGAATTTCAGTTGTGCTGGTTACATTTCAAAACTATTTTGAACAATTATTTTGTCACATTTAATATAAATTTAAATTGTGAGAGCCTTAACTATGTATAGAAAATTGCCTCCAACCTAAATTTATTGTAAGGATTTACGTCTTAAAATGGAAATATATCATGAACTTCTGTGTGAAGTAAAGTTACAATACTATTAAATATATATCGACTTCTTTTAAAAGTTTCTGGTATATCGTTCCTCTACCCGCCTAGCAACACGACTGGCTTCTTTTGTCAGAATAAATTTCCCTCCTGTCATGTCTTCCCTTCTTTTTCAGGTCGATGGGGAAATAGATCCCAGACTACGAGTAATTCTTAATCGCTTGCTTGGCGAATTTGTCCGGTGAATAAAATTGAGAAAACTTTTTTATTTTTCCCTCATTAATTTTAATCAAATGTTTTTTTTTTTTTTTTTAGTAATAGCGCTATTTTTATTTCAAAATGTTTTCAGTGGTGAGCTCTATTTTAGAAACTAAGAACTTCGTGATAACTTTTAGTTTTTATGCTAAAATAAATTGAAAAAAATGAAAGGATTATAAAAATTATTTTATCGCAGTGTTGTAATCCTAGAATAGTAGTTGATAAATACATGTGTTTGTTGTTGTTGTCGCGATTTTTTTTTCTCGTGAAATAATTACTAAGTACATTACTTGCTCCTCAAAAAAAGAAATCATCGAATAGATAACATATTTTTATGTAAATGTATATTTTTCTGTTTCGGGAAATTACCCAAATCGTTTATATGAATTTTAGAAGTGTAAAATTTCCATTCTCTCATTTTGGCAATTTTTTTTGTGTGTACATTCTAATATTTTTACTTGAAATATTAATGTAAGTTTATATTTTTATGCTTGAACATGCAGAGTAATGAGCTTTTAGAGCCTAAAACTGTCGAAAGATATTTTAACTTAACATCGT